>JARTUT010002428.1:0-24218 GCA_030674115.1 Micraspis discolor | reverse complement strand
ACAGATGCTTTTCAAAGCTCTAATGCATCCAGAAATGAACGTAAATTTTCAATTTTGCCGTCGAATTGATTAGGAAGTAATTTACTTGCCAAATTGAAAAATTCACTTTCTGCAGTGGCCATAATTTCAAATGAGTTTTTACTTTGAGTCCTCGTCTAAAACTAGTGGATCAATCTTTTCTAGGCATGAAGTTGGAACTTTAATCTTGACTCCCAGTACTTGAAATGAGCGTACTACTTTATCTCTACTATTAAGGAAAGAAGTTTTGCAAATTTGTTTATCGACGTTATCTAAAGTATCCCAAGTGTCTCTCAAAATCTGAGTTAAGTCATTGAATGAACTTACCAGGTTATCTCTAATATCTGCCCTTGTTGCCTCTGTTTTAGGGACTTCTTTCTTCAAAATTCTTTTGCTAGTATTTTTCAATGAAACTGTTACCTGATCTAACTTTAAATTCAGCTCTTTGTTTTTAGTGTTCATGATGTGACATCGGTGGGATATTACTTACTATATTATACTATAACCATAATAATTTAATATCTATGATGGTTTTTCCTCGGACCTTAAACATAGAACTGTTAATTGGATATTCAACATAGGTAAAATAAGAGTCAGCAATTAATTTCTTTAACAAAGTATAGGGAATGTTGAGTACAAAACCTTATTGTTGTTCCTGAATAGTTCACTCACCCTGTAGTCATGTAGCACTCTTGTCATACTTGTGCAACAGAACCCAGGGATACGTTGAGGTTCCTTCTAATGCGTCTCCCATATTTTCTTGTGACCTTATACAGTTTGAAAACCATATCCATCACCAGTATTGCCAGTATAAGGAACATTACAATCTTAACATCTTTCGTGATGTTGTATTCGCTCTCCTGCACTATGAAATTTGAATTTACTGCACCATTTTCCGTCACGTCTTGTTTGTGTCCTGGGGAAGATCCCATTTTCAATTTAAGAATTTTTACGATCACCATTTATGTAATCGGCAACTTTTCAACTTATTGAATCACAATATAGGTACGTACCACGTAGTTGTTAACTTTCAAAAATTATTTTTCTTCAGGATCGCCATGTAATGAATAAATAACTACTTGATCATTTGGATATCTTTATTCGATTGATTCTCTCTATTCGAATTCATTGAACTCGGATTGGTTCCTACAAAATATATTGCAAGCTTGGCGTTTGACTAATACCAAGCCTGAATGAATAAACAATATTGTTCTCTTTAATTTGGAATTAATATACAGGTTGTTCAGGCTTTACAAATGCTCCTGAAGATGGCAGACTTTTAGCCTACAACTTTACAATCATTTGCCAGAGGACTTAGAAGTTCCAATGGAATAACATTGCGAAAAAGTCTAAGGACTTGTTGCTCTTTAAAATATTTTACTCCATTGGAATGCTCCTGAAAATGGCATACCATAACACAGAAAGTAAGAATAGACTTTTGGAGCCTGCAACTTTACAGAGGACTTAGAAGCTCCAATGGAATAACATTGCAAAGAATGTCTAAGGACTTGTTGCTCTTTAAAGTATTTTACTCCATTGGAATGGTCCTGAAGATGGCATACCATAACACAAAAGTAGAGAACAGACCTTGAGCCTAAAACTTTGCAATCCTTTGCCAGAGGACTTAAGCTCCAATGGAACAACATTCAAAAAAAGTCTAAGGACTTGTTGCTCTTTAAAATATTTTACTCCATTGGAATGCTCCTGAAAATGGCATACCATAACACAGAAAGTAGAGAAAATTTGGAGCCTGCAACTTTACAGAGGACTTCAGAAGCTCCAATGGAATAACATTGCAAAGAATGTCTAAGGACTTGTTGCTCTTTAAAGTATTTTACTCCATTGGAATGGTCCTGAAGATGGCATACCATAACACAAAAAGTAGAGAACAGACTTTGGAGCCTACAACATTGCAATCATTTGCCGTGGACTTAAAAAACTCTAATAACAACATTCAAAGAAAGTCTAAGGACTTATTTGCTCTTTAAATATTTTACTCCATTGGAATACTCCTGAAAATAGCATACCCAGACCACAGAAAATAGTGAACAGACTTTTTAGAACCTAAATATTTTGCAAAATCATTGAAACCAGAGGACTTGAGTAAGCGCATATGGACAAACATTGAAGAGAAAGTCTAAGAGACTTGTTGCTCTTTAAAATCTTTCTCCATTGCAATGCTCCAGAAAATTGGCATAACATACCAAAAGTCGAGAACTGCCTTTTGGAGCCTAATACTTTCTTTATCATTTGCCAGAGAGGACTTAGAAGCTCCAATCGAACAACATTGGAAAAGAAAATGCAAGCAGTCACGGCTTTTAAATATTATTTCTCCATTGGAAATCCTCCAGTAAGGTGTTATACTCTGCCAACTTTATCATTATGATCTATCATTTTGTTCCAGGGCCAAGTACCAATATTCAGAGCTGCCTGGTCGCCTTGGAACTCTTCATGTTTTCGATTTGGTTGTTTCCTGGCTGACCGTGACGGTTTCCGTTAGTTCGCCCAGTATATGTCACGAATGATCGTGTTTGAATTTTTTTTTACCATATTTTTGTGCCCCCAGTTAATTCGCTGGTCTGTACGTTTTATTCGTTTTTTGCATCCCTCCACCTGAAGCAATTGCGCTGGGATTGATCAATCAAGCAGTTAAGTCATTGGCATCAAAACGTGTTTGAATTTATGACCAGTCCTCTCCATTTATGCAGTGGATAAATGTAAGAATGGAAATTTCAGAAACGTAATGGTTGAAATAAAAATGCTTTATAGAAAGATTTGTTTTTTTTTGGGAAGATCCGGTTTGTATATAAATCAAAAAGTGATTGCTGTAGTTATCCGTCTCACTTTCTAATGATAGGTCTGCCATGCTTGGTCCATTGTCATGGTGGATGTTTTCGTCAGTTTGTCACGTTGGAAATTTTCATAATTTTGAGCAAACGTTGTTATTCGAAATACACGGAGGACCAATCAAAGACGAGAATCTATATTTTCCTACTCTGTTAATCACCGGTTTGTGACAAAGACTCGTAACAAAGTATTGCATGACAGTTGAATCTAAGCCCCGCCCATCTAATATATTTGTAAATTGAACCGATTTAGGGATTGTTACGAAGATGTCAAGAATAACACATATTTGCTGATTTGACAGATATTCGTAAGGAACTGCAAATTATGTATCTCACCAGCATCAGTTGACATATTCGCAGAACGAGGACCAATCAAAGACGAAAATCTATTTGATCTCTACTATCTTGTTATTGCACCGAAACAAATTTTCGAAACTCCGAACGCCCAATCAAAGATAGAGTAATATACTGAAAAACATGAGGCTCAATCGAACACGAGAATCTATCGAAATTCCTACTCTTCTGTGTTAATCACCGACGTGTCGAACCGATTTAGGGGATTGTTACGAAAATCAAGAATAGCTGAACATATTTGTTGATTTATTGTAATATTCGTAAGGAATTGCAATTATGTATCTCAATTTCATGAATACAATAATGCAGAACGGTCAGGAGGAAGAAAATGTTTGATTCTCTTATCGGAATTGCCCAAACAAATTTTCGAAACTTAAAAACGCCCATTCAAAGATATAATATACCGAAAACACGAGGACCAATCAAAGACGAGAATCTATATTTTCCCTACTCTCTTGTTAATCACCGACGTGACAGTGACTCAAACAAATCCATGACAATTGAATCTTAAGCCCCGCCCATCTAACATCTTTGTAAATTCGAACCGATTTATGGGATTGTTACGAAAATCAAGAATAGCTGAACATATTTGTTGATTTATTGTAATATTCGTAAGGAATTGCAATTATGTACCTCACATTCATGAATCCAATAATGCAGAACGGTAATGAGGAAGAAAATGTTTAATTCTCTTATCGGAATTGCCCAAACAAAATGTTCGAAACTTAAAAACGCCCATTCAAAGATAAAATATACCGAAAACACGAGGACCAATCAAAGACGAGAATCTATATTTTCCCTACTCTCTTGTTAATCACCGACGTGACAGTGACTCAAACAAATCCATGACAATTGAACCTTAAGCCCCGCCCATCTAACATCTTTGTAAATTCGAACCGATTTAGGGGATTGTTACGAAAATCAAGAATAGCTGAACATATTTGTTGATTTGTTGATTTATTGTAATATTCGTAAGGAATTGCAATTATGTACCTCACATTCATGAATCCAATAAAATGCAGAACGGTAATGAGGAAGAAAATGTTTAATTCTCTTATCATGGAATTGCCCAAACAAAATGTTCGAAAATCTTAAAAATTTATTGTAATATTCGCCCATTCAAAGATAAAATATACCGTTCGAAAAAAAACACGAGGACCAATCAAAGACGAGAATCTATATTTTCCTACTCTCTTGTTAATCACCGACGTGACAGTGACTCAAACAAATCCATGACAATTGAACCTTAAGCCCCGCCCATCTAACATTTTTGTAAATTCGAACCGATTTAGGGGATTGTTTCGAAAATCAAGAATAGCTGAATATATTTGTTGATTTATTGTAATATTCGTAAGGAATTGCAATTATGTACCTCACATTCATGAATCCAATAAAGCAGAACGGTAATGAGGAAGAAAATGTTTAATTCTCTTATCGGAATTGCCCAATCAAAATGTTCGAAACTTAAAAACGCCCATTCAAAGATATAATATACCGAAAACACGAGGACCAATCAAAGACGAGAATCTATATTTTCCCTACTCTCTTGTTAATCACCGACGTGACAGTGACTCTACAAATCCATGCCAATTGAATCTTAAGCCCCGCCCATCTAACATCTTTGTAAATTCGAACCGATTTATGGGATTGTTTCGAAAATCAAGAATAGCTGAACATATTTGTTGATTTATTGTAATATTCGTAAGGAATTGCAATTGTATACCTCACATTCATGAATCCAATAAAGCAGAACGGTAATGAGGAAGAAAATGTTTAATTCTCTTATCGGAATTGCCCAAACAAAATGTTCGAAACTTAAAAACGCCCATTCAAAGATATAATATACCGAAAACACGAGGACCAATCAAAGACGAGAATCTATATTTTCCCTACTCTCTTGTTAATCACCGACGTGACAGTGACTCAAACAAATCCATGACAATTGAATCTTAAGCCCCGCCCATCTAACATCTTTGTAAATTCGAACCGATTTATGGGATTGTTTGGAAAATCAAGAATAGCTGAACATATTTGTTGATTTATTGTAATATTCGTAAGGAATTGCAATTGTATACCTCACATTCATGAATCCAATAAAGCAGAACGGTAATGAGGAAGAAAATGTTTAATTCTCTTATCGGAATTGCCCAAACAAAATTTTCGAAACTTAAAAACGCCCATTCAAAGATATAATATACCGAAAACACGAGCACCAATCAAAGACGAGAATCTATATTTTCCCTACTCTCTTGTTAATCACCGACGTGACAGTGACTCTACAAATCCATGCCAATTGAATCTTAAGCCCCGCCCATCTAACATCTTTGTAAATTCGAACCGATTTAGGGGATTGTTTCGAAAATCAAGAATAGCTGAACATATTTGTTGGTTTATTGTAATATTCGTAAGGAATTGCAATTGTATACCTCACATTCATGAATCCAATAAAGCAGAACGGTAATGAGGAAGAAAATGTTTAATTCTCTTATCGGAATTGCCCAAACAAAATTTTCGAAACTTAAAAACGCCCATTCAAAGATATAATATACCGAAAACACGAAGACCAATCAAAGACGAGAATCTATATTTTCCCTACTCTCTTGTTAATCACCGACGTGACAGTGACTCAAACAAATCCATGACAATTGAATCTTAAGCCCCGCCCATCTAACATCTTTGTAAATTCGAACCGATTTAGGGGATTGTTACGAAAATCAAGAGTAGCTGAACATATTTGTTGATTTATTGTAATATTCCTAAGGAATTGCAATTGTGTACCTCACATTCATGAATCCAATAATGCAGAACGGTAATGAGGAAGAAAATGTTTTATTCTCTTATCGGAATTGCCCAAACAAAATATTAGAAACTTAAAAACACCCATTTAAAGATATAATATACCGAAAACACGAAGACCAATCAAAGACGAGAATCTATATTTTCCCTACTCTCTTGTTAATCACCGACGTGACAGTGACTCAAACAAATCCATGACAATTGAATCTTAAGCCCCGCCCATCTAACATCTTTGTAAATTCGAACCGATTTAGGGGATTGTTACGAAAATCAAGAATAGCTGAACATATTTGTTGATTTATTGTAATATTCCTAAGGAATTGCAATTGTGTACCTCACATTCATGAATCCAATAATGCAGAACGGTAATGAGGAAGAAAATGTTTTATTCTCTTATCGGAATTGCCCAAACAAAATGTTAGAAACTTAAAAACGCCCATTCAAAGATATAATATACCGAAAACACGAGGACCAATCAAAGACAAGAATCTATATTTTCCCTACTCTCTTGTTAATCACCGACGTGACAGTGACTCGAACAAATCCATGACAATTGAACCTCAAGCCCCGCCCATCTAACATCTTTGTAAATTCGGACTGATTTATGGGATTGTTACGAAAATCAAGAATAGCTGAATATATTTGTTGATTTATTGTAATATTCGTAAGGAATTGCAATTATGTACCTCACATTCATGAATCCAATAAAGCAGAACGGTAATGAGGAAGAAAATGTTTAATTCTCTTATCGGAATTGCCCAAACAAAATGTTCGAAACTTAAAAACGCCCATTCAAAGATAAAATATACCGAAAACACGAGGACCAATCAAAGACGAGAATCTATATTTTCCCTACTCTCTTGTTAATCACCGACGTGACAGTGACTCAAACAAATCCATGACAATTGAACCTTAAGCCCCGCCCATCTAACATTTTTGTAAATTCGAACCGATTTAGGGGATTGTTTCGAAAATCAAGAATAGCTGAATATATTTGTTGATTTATTGTAATATTCGTAAGGAATTGCAATTATGTACCTCACATTCATGAATCCAATAAAGCAGAACGGTAATGAGGAAGAAAATGTTTAATTCTCTTATCGGAATTGCCCAATCAAAATGTTCGAAACTTAAAAACGCCCATTCAAAGATATAATATACCGAAAACACGAGGACCAATCAAAGACGAGAATCTATATTTTCCCTACTCTCTTGTTAATCACCGACGTGACAGTGACTCTACAAATCCATGCCAATTGAATCTTAAGCCCCGCCCATCTAACATCTTTGTAAATTCGAACCGATTTAGGGGATTGTTTCGAAAATCAAGAATAGCTGAACATATTTGTTGATTTATTGTAATATTCGTAAGGAATTGCAATTGTGTACCTCACATTCATGAATCCAATAATGCAGAACGGTAATGAGGAAGAAAATGTTTAATTCTCTTATCGGAATTGCCCAAACAAAATTTTCGAAACTTAAAAACGCCCATTCAAAGATATAATATACCGAAAACACGAGGACCAATCAAAGACGAGAATCTATATTTTCCCTACTCTCTTGTTAATCACCGACGTGACAGTGACTCAAACAAATCCATGACAATTGAATCTTAAGCCCCGCCCATCTAACATCTTTGTAAATTCGAACCGATTTATGGGATTGTTTGGAAAATCAAGAATAGCTGAACATATTTGTTGATTTATTGTAATATTCGTAAGGAATTGCAATTGTATACCTCACATTCATGAATCCAATAAAGCAGAACGGTAATGAGGAAGAAAATGTTTAATTCTCTTATCGGAATTGCCCAAACAAAATTTTCGAAACTTAAAAACGCCCATTCAAAGATATAATATACCGAAAACACGAGCACCAATCAAAGACGAGAATCTATATTTTCCTACTCTCTTGTTAATCACCGACGTGACAGTGACTCTACAAATCCATGCCAATTGAATCTTAAGCCCCGCCCATCTAACATCTTTGTAAATTCGAACCGATTTAGGGGATTGTTTCGAAAATCAAGAATAGCTGAACATATTTGTTGGTTTATTGTAATATTCGTAAGGAATTGCAATTGTATACCTCACATTCATGAATCCAATAAAGCAGAACGGTAATGAGGAAGAAAATGTTTAATTCTCTTATCGGAATTGCCCAAACAAAATTTTCGAAACTTAAAAACGCCCATTCAAAGATATAATATACCGAAAACACGAGGACCAATCAAAGACTAGAATCTATATTTTCCCTACTCTCTTGTTAATCACCGACGTGACAGTGACTCAAACAAATCCATGACAATTGAATCTTAAGCCCCGCCCATCTAACATCTTTGTAAATTCGAACCGATTTAGGGGATTGTTACGAAAATCAAGAATAACTGAACATATTTGTTGATTTATTGTAATATTCGTAAGGAATTGCAATTATGTACCTCACATTCATGAATCCAATAATGCAGAACGGTCATGAGGAAGAAAATGTTTAATTTTCTTATCGGAATTGCCCAAACAAAGTGTTCGAAACTTAAAAACGCCCATTCAAAGATATAATATACCGAAAACACGAGGACCAATCACAGACGAGAATCTATATTTTCCCTACTCTCTTGTTTATCACCGACGTGACAGTGACTCAAACAAATCCATGACAATTGAACCTTAAGCCCCGCCCATCTAACATCTTTGTAAATTCGAACCGATTTAGGGGATTGTTACGAAAATCAAGAATAGCTGAACATATTTGTTGATTTATTGTAATATTCGTAAGGAATTGCAATTATGTACCTCACTTTCATGAATCCAATAATGCAGAACGGTAATGAGGAAGAAAATGTTTAATTCTCTTACCGGAATTGCACAAACAAAATGTTCGAAACTTAAAAACGCCCATTCAAAGATAAAATATACCGAAAACACGAGGACCAATCAAAGACGAGAATCTATATTTTCCCTACTCTCTTGTTAATCACCGACGTGACAGTGACTCAAACAAATCCATGACAATTGAATCTTAAGCCCCGCCCATCTAACATCTTTGTAAATTCGAACCGATTTAGGGGATTGTTTCGAAAATCAAGAAAAGCTGAACATATTTGTTGATTTATTGTAATATTCGTAAGGAATTGCAATTATATACCTCACTTTCATGAATCCTATAATGCAGAACGGTAATGAGGAAGAAAATGTTTGATTCTCTTATCGGAATTGCCCAAACAAATTTTCGAAACTTAAAAACGCCCATTCAAAGATAAAATATACCGAAAACACGAGGACCAATCAAAGACGAGAATCTATATTTTCCCTACTCTCTTGTTAATCACCGACGTGACAGTGACTCAAACAAATCCATGACAATTGAATCTTAAGCCCCGCCCATCTAACATCTTTGTAAATTCGAACCGATTTAGGGGATTGTTTCGAAAATCAAGAAAAGCTGAACATATTTGTTGATTTATTGTAATATTCGTAAGGAATTGCAATTATATACCTCACTTTCATGAATCCTATAATGCAGAACGGTAATGAGGAAGAAAATGTTTGATTCTCTTATCGGAATTGCCCAAACAAAATATTCGAAACTTAGAACGCCCATTCAAAGATATAATATACCGAAACACGGGGACCAATCAAAGACGAGAATCTATATTTTCCCTACTCCCTTGTTAATCACCGACGTGACAGTGACTCCAACAAATCCATGACAATTGAATCTTAAGCCCCGCCCATCTAACATCTTTGTAAATTCGAACCGATTTAGGGGATTGTTTCGAAAATCAAGAAAAGCTGAACATATTTGTTGATTTATTGTAATATTCGTAAGAATTGCAATTATATACCTCACTTTCATGAATCCTATAATGCAGAACGGTAATGAGGAAGAAAATGTTTGATTCTCTTATCGGAATTGCCCAAACAAATTTTCGAAACTTAAAAACGCCCATTCAAAGATATAATATACCGAAAACACGAGGACCAATCAAAGACGAGAATCTATATTTTCCCTACTCTCTTGTTAATCACCGACGTGACAGTGACTCAAACAAATCCATGACAATTGAATCTTAAGCCCCGCCCATCTAACATCTTTGTAAATTCGAATCGATTTAGGGATTGTTACGAAAATCAAGAATAGCTGAATATATTTGTTGATTTATTGTAATATTCGTAAGGAATTGCAATTATGTACCTCACATTCATGAATCCAATAATGCAGAACGGTAATGAGGAAGAAAATGTTTAATTCTCTTATCGGAATTGCCCAAACAAAAATTCCGAAACTCGAAAATACCCATTCAAAGATAAAATATACCGAAAACACGTGGAATCAGTATTATACCAAAGAAAACCAGCTATTTAATTATTCTGACCAATTAAAACGTACCTAATCAGGATAAAATATATCGAAATCACGACGACCAATCGAAAACGAGAATCTATATTTTCCCTACTCTCTTGTTAATCACAGACGTCACAGTGACTCGAACAAATCCATGACAATTGATTCTTACGCCCCGCCCATCTAAAAATTTTTGTAATTTCGAACCAATTAAGGGAATTGTTACGAAAATCAAGAATAGCTGAATATATTTGTTGATTTATTGTAGTATTCTTCTTGAATTGTAATTATGTACCTCATTTGCATGAATCCAATAATGCAAAACGGTCATAAGA
This sequence comes from Micraspis discolor, assembly GCA_030674115.1. NCBI lineage: Eukaryota > Metazoa > Arthropoda > Insecta > Coleoptera > Coccinellidae > Micraspis > Micraspis discolor. Next base: position 13,522 of record JARTUT010002428.1, on the reverse strand, counting down.
TAGAAAATATCTGGTTCCTCAATCGGAATTGCCCAAACAAAAAATATGAAACTTAAAATGCCGATTCAAAGATGAAATATACCGAAAACACGAGGACCAATCAAAGACGAGAATCTATATTTTCCCTACTCTCTTGTTAATCACCGACGTGTCAGTGACTCAAACAAATCTATGATAATTGAACCTTAAGCCCCACCCATCTGACATCTTGGTAAATTCGAACCAATTTAGGGAATTGTTACGAAAAACAACAAAATCTCAATATATTCGTAATGAATTGCAATTATGTACCTCGCTATCATGAAACGAATAATGCCGAACGGTCTTGATGAAGAAAATGTTTGATTCTCTATCGGAATTGCCCAAACAATCATTTCGAAAATTAAAAATGCCCATTCAAAGATATAATATACCGAAAACACGAGGACCAATCAAAAACGAGAATCTATATTTTGGCTACTCTCTTGTTAATCACCGACGTGACAGTGACTCAAACAAATCCATGACAATTGAACCTTAAGCCCCGCCCATCTGACATCTTGGTAAAATCGAACCAATTTAGGGGATTCTTACCAAAATCAACAAAATCTCAATATATTCGTTGATTTATTGTAATTTTAGCAATATATATATATTCTTTTGAACTTTTAGCTGACAATATTCAGTTAGCAAACAATAAAGCATACAGATCAGGGGTTAGTGACGGGGTGTCATACAATTCGGCATATGACATAAAAGCCTAGGGAAAAAACCCCAGTAAAAAAAACCCTGGCTCCCCGCCTAAGTGTGAAAGTACAAAAATAAGCTGAAATATATTTCAGGGACTTCTTTCTTCAAGAGTGATCTTCTATTGATGGAGACAGAGACTTCTTCAAGGTGCTCACATTGAATCTGGAAATAAAAAGACAAAAGCAGAAAAAAGAACTGAATAACAAAAATACTTATCATATTCGTTTGATTTTGATGAAGAAAATGTTTGATTCTCTATCAGAATTTCCCAAACAATAATTTCGAAATTTCAAAATGCCCAATCAAAGATAAAATATACTGAAAACACGAGGATCAATCAAAAACGAGAATGTACCTCACTTTCATGACTCCAATTATGCAAACAGGTCATGAGGAAGAAAATTTCTGATTCCCCCATTGGAATTTTCCAAACAAAAAATTCGAAACTCATAATGCCAATTAAAAGATTAAATATACCGAAAATACATAGACTCAGTATTATAACAAAGGAAACTAGTTATTTAATAATTCTGACCAATGAAAAACTTACCCAATCAAGATAAAATATACCAAAAACATGAAGACCAATCTAAGATAATAATCTATTTGAACTTGACAAAAGTCACTAAATATCAACTGAAAACATCGATGTTGAACAAACAATAATTTATTAATAGAACTATACAATTTTCAATGAATTTCACAGCATATTTCTAGATTTTCTGCTAAATAAGTTACTGTCCATATCAATTCTTTTAGCTGAAAGCAACGATGAATAGTTTGGTGCTGCAGAAATAGACCTGAACTGATTCGAGGACTGCAGCCTTTTATCTTGAATAGGTGGCAATAGTATACTCCTTTTAGATTTTTTTTTAACCAAGCTGTTTGTGTGTTCGTTCCTGAATTTATTAACTGGTTTTGCACTACTCCTTGTTGCACCTTCTAACATGATCGGTAGAGATTGGAACCGTGGAGAATTTACCTTTTTATCGTCTTCCTGCGAATTTGTTCTTCTCAATAAACAGTTCGTTGCATATTTCTCTTTAATCATATCGGAAAATGGCGAATTTCTAAGACAATCCGTTAGGTACACCTGTGTTTTATTTGCGTTGGCCTGTTGGTACTTCTTTTTCACTTCTGTTAATAAAGGTGAACTTGATCCATCGTTCAGTCTTATCGAAATATCTTCATATATGTTATGTATCACAGCCTTTTTTATTTCCTTTTTATATTTAGACAACCTAGACGATAGGACTTTATTTTTGTTTGAATCGGTATCTACATCATCTTTCCATATTTTATATGGTCCGTATTCGTTGTGTCCGAAGAGACTAAAAACAACTTTTTTATGCTTAATTTATGATTTAACTGATTTTTTACCTTATGGTCGGAAATGTCTCCATCCATTGTTTATATTCATCAATATCATAATGAAGAGGAATTGGATCGATGCCTCTGAGGACTCTGTCCATTCTCTCCAGTTCATCTTGTACTCTTCTACATCCTTCGATATCGTTATCATCACTCCAACTAGGTGAACTTGATTTACTATTTATGAATTTTATTTCTTCCACACCAGAAATAATAGATTCCGTATCGAGATCATAACTGACCTGAGGTATGCTTTTTGCCGATAGTTTTGATTTATAGAAAGGCGGAGATATTATCTCTCTCCTGGTTCCAAATTTCGGCCTGTAAAATGGTGGGGAATATTCTTCGGGGCTGCTTTTTTGATCCCTTAGGGAGGCTTGACGGTGCAGATAGCAGCTTATCTTTTCTGCAGATGTGGATTTGGACATTCTTGTATGAAAACAGCGGATTATATTATATATTAACATAACATTTGGTGCTGAACATACTAATTATTGATTCCATTATCTGTTCTAGTTAAATGGTGAAAGTGAAAATGGATGGTTTGATAAAAGTCTTCCGCAATATTTTATTTGTATTTCATAACTTCCTTCTGATATTCGGTATTTGTTCAAAATATTCTAATTAATTTTAAATATTGCGAAAATGTTGACAGTACACATCATTTAAAGGTCAGTTTTGTGAAGCACAGAACATAAAATATATGAAGCATAGATATAACAATTTGTTTTCCATCAACGACTCGAGACGTGCTGTGCGATAACGCTGGGATAGAGGATTTCAGAGTGGCGTTGCCAAACTATTTTCGGAGCGAGCAGTAAGATGTATATAAAGTACTGACGAGATGTGCGGAGCTTTTGCTCCGGAACAGTGTGATACTAAATAAAATCACCATGAATGTAAAAGAATCAACAAACCTATATTTTAAATTCGAAATTTCCACAGATTTGCTAGAAGCCCAAACTTCTTTCTCTCAATCTTGACCACGGATTCTTGATCAAAAAGTCAAACCCAATCGATTAAGATCATTTTCGGTTAAAATTCGAAAATTACAGGCATTTAGGAAAAACGACGCTATTCTACTAAATTTCTAGAACAAGCTCGCAAAAATAGGTCAGTATTTCGAGAATTACTTAACGCTCCAAACAATTCTTTCACCGAAATATTGACGTAGGAAACTTCATTATTTTCATTTATCAAAAAAGTCTCCGTTGAATTACCTAATTAATATAGAATTTGATGTCGTCACACATTGAAAATTCGAAATCACAAAAATCAGGAAAAATAAATAGGTTTGGCAACGCCGCTAAAAATGCCATCTATCCCATTGTTATCGCACCACACGTCAGACCCATAGAGTGAAATTTGCAGCTAGGTTCATGTTGCGACAACTAGTGTGAACTTATCCGTGGTTTTTTGAAAAGACGTGTGGTATGATAACGATGGGATAGAGGGTTCTGACGTGTGGTATGTTAAAAATGGGATAGAGGTGTTGACGTGTGGTACGATAAATTTTGGATAGAGGGTTCTGACGTGTGGTATGTTAAAGATGGGATAGAGGGTTTTGACGTGTGGTATGATTACGATGGGATAGAGGATTTTTTGACGGTGTTGCCAAACCTATCAATCTTTCCAGATTCGTAACGAATTTTTGGTGGTAGGGAATTCTATTTTAGGATGAGGTTGGATATGAAACAGATAAATTTGGAGAAATAAATAGGTTTGGCAACGCCGTTCAAAATTTTCTCTATCCCAAAGTTTTCGCACCACATTTCAAAAACCTTTGCGCGAAAGCTGAGTTCAAGTAATACCTTTCCACATTAAAAATTTTTGTAAACAAACATATTTTTCAGAAAAATGTCATTCCAATAATCATAGGCTATGGGCATACGTTAAATTTTTGTCTTTTTTGCTCAAAAGTTGTTCAGGATGCGTTAGAAATTCTGTAGGAGCAATCGACTCAAAATTAGAATTTTTAGTATGCCTTTAAATAATATTGGTCCATGCTTGGAGTGGCTTGTTTCTAGAGATGAAAACAAAACTTTATTTGCAGCCGCTTTTCACGTATTCACCATAACTCTGGTTAGTATGTCGATTGTGGGATTACCTTGGTTTTCAATTTCTGGAGGAGTCTGTCTGCAGCATCTAATTTTATCAGATTTCTTTTGGTACAGTTCGTTTTTGCAGAATTCCATTCCTAAAGGTATATTTCATGGTTTGATACTTCAAAAGAAATTATGAAGAATATACTTTCAGATGTAGATTGTATAAGCACAACAGTGATTAATATGATGAGATTAACTTTAACGTTATGTTTCTTAATCATTGTTTTATCCCTCTGTGGATTTTTTATGAGTATTTGTATACCAAAGAATGCTGGGAATAAGTTATTTTTCAAATATGCCATTCCAGGAGTTTGTACAGGATCAGGTATTTACACAATATCATTGAATCCCTTTAAATTCTCTTTTAATTTTTCAGTGATATTAGTAATGATTATTGTTAGTATTTCTTGCTATGTTATTTTGATATTAGAAGATTCCTTAAGTAAGCTATATCCAAAGATTGCAAGTGATGTTGATTACGGACCTGGTTTCTATTTCTTATCTTCCGCAGGTAAGATTCACTTTATTAACTGGATAAACTATAACCATTTGAATTTGTTAGGTGTGGTTTCCTTGTTTGGTATGTACTACACATTGAATATGATACAAGATTCCAATCAAAGTATGTCTGATGACGATCAGTGCCTCATTGATGCTTTCGACGATAATCCAACATTCAATCATCTCTCACCGCCTCCGCCTTATAATATTCCACCTCCTCCATATACACCTTGAGTAGAGAATCTCTGAGAGATGTATGCAACTTATTTCAGACTGTTATTGCTTCTTTTAGGGCCTGTCGATTTACGATTAGGTTTTCATAATATTGTGATATATTTTTGTTTGCATAGCGCTTAGTATGAATTATAATAACTGTTAATTATTGTAAGTACTTAAGGTATTGCTTCTGTTGTAGAAAATTTTTTTTTTTTAATATTTGAAGAATTCTCGAATTAATTATGCATATTTGGATTTTTATGAAATGGTTTCATACCTACATACTTATTGTACTGAATATTTCAAATTTAGTTTGCATATTTATCTGCATAATTTATTTTGCTCTCCAAAGAAAGGTTTATATTACCTTATTGTACATAAAATGGTGTAAAAAGTTTTTTTTTTATTTTGATCATTGAGTAATAATGGAGACCAGTACAGGTGAAAACAACCTATGCAATAAAATTCTTTATATCATTACTTACGAAAATTAAAAAAATGATACTTTTGAATTCAGATATGCATTACTCAAACATAAATAATTTAATTAAATAAAATAATGATTTTAAAATTTTACTGCATCAGTGGTTACCAGACAAAATGGAAGATGACAAATTTTCAAATATCCTGCATGTTTGAGGATCGTTTACATTCATTGTGCTTATGTCAGAGACTTCGAAGGCCCTTTGACACTCATATTATCACAAAAATCAAGATAATTTCCTTATACATTTAGCAGATTGGAAAAACACTGCAAAGCCTTGTGGAGTTTATTCATTTTTCTTTTAAAATGACGCAAAAATGGTCAATAAATAAATTGAAAAGTAATTTTAAAAATTTAATTTTTTTCGTCCTGTAAAAATATTGGTTGAATCTGTCAAATATCAAGAACATTAAAACATGCTATTAGCTTGGTCAGCTAGGTTTTCTAATGTGGCAACATTGCACATTTGGTAAATGGGCTCAAATCCCGCCCAGGTAAAAATTTACTGTTAAAAAAATTGCAGATTTAAGCCAAAGTCATAGAGGAACATTTAAAATCATTTTCATATCTACGTTCTTTCATAGAGACAGTAATTTAAAATCGAAATTCAGTGCCCCTTAAATAAAAAAATTCATGTTCTGTGTTTCTGATATAAAAATTCTATGTTCATTATCCTCATAACCTAAGATTTTAAATGATGGAAGTAAGAGTGTGGACTAAATCATTAGAATAGTTAATTATTCCATAATGTGAAGATTCCTTTCATTCTACCCGTGTTTTTGATTAAGAGAGAGTGTACACGAAATATGTTCCTCCAGCGATAACCTCTGCTAAAGATTACATTTAAAACCAGTAAGAATTAGAGCACCTTTTTCATTGTCCCATCAATCATGTCTGACATTCAAAAATGCGAACACTGCGGCAGTTCCGAGATCGAGGTGCACTCAGGCGAAACAGTTTGCGTAAGTTGTGGATCAATTCTTGGAGCCGGTGTTCTATTTTAAGAAGTACAGTTCGAATAGTCAGGTCATGGAGGTAGCAGGCTCGTAGGACAATTCGTCTCTGCCGATTCCACAGGTCCATCTGGACGATTAGGAGCCAATCTAAATTTTCGTTCAAGCTCGGATTCCAGAGAAGCGACATTACGAAAAGCCAGAAATGGCATATCGATGATATGTTTGAATCTCTCGTTAAGCTCTGTCTATATCGATAGAGCTTGTAATCTATACAAATTGGCTTTAACTAGAGGCTTAACGAAACGTAGAAGAACTACCCATGTGTATGCGGCTTGTGTTTATATCATTTGTCGTACAGAAGAATTAGGATATCTGCTGATTGACATCAGCGACATCCTGAAGATAGACTGTTTCGAATTAGGAAGAACGTACCTGAAGTTGTCCCAAGAGCTGTTTATTAACATTCCAGCAATAGATCCTTGCATTTATATACTACGGTTTGCGTCCAAGCTGCAATTCGGCAATAAAACCCAACAGGTTGCCAATACAGCTTTGCGATTGGTGCAAAGGATGAAAAAAGACTGTATACATTACGGAAGAAAGCCGACTGGTCTATGTGGTGCTGCTTTGTTGATAGCTGCCAGATTACACGAATTCGGACGTACAACAGAAGATATTATTAAAATCGTAAAAGTACACGAGAGCACTTTGAAGAAAAGACTGATAGAATTCGGTGAGACACCCAGTAGCGCCTTGAGCTTAGACGAATTCATGACTGTGGATCTCGAGGGAGAACAGGATCCTCCCAGTTTTAAGGCTGCTAGAAAAAAGGATAAAGAACGATTGCAAAGGTACGTGAATCTTTGACCACTGCGTTAATTTTAATTGTTGATTCGTGAAGCCAAATTATTCTTATACTGATGTTGATATGATTTACATATGGATGTTGGCAATAAATTTTATTTTTTTCAGGTTGATGAACACAGAATCAGAAGTTTTAAGCGATTTGCAAAGACAAATCGAAGAGCAATTAGAAAAAGACAGGAAAAAGAGGCCAAAACCGTTACTAGTTCCTTTCGGATGTCCACGAGACGCATTCGAAAATCAAGAAGAAGATGTATTCATCGAGAAATCCACTTTAGAAACGATAAACAATCTAATCCCGGATTGCGTCAAAGATTCCGAACCGAAAGAGCCAGAAAAAACTGTAGGACTTGGCCCCAACATCCTCAAAATGGGACTTCCAACATCACTAGAAGACACCACCACCAACCGTCCGGAAACTTCAATATCTCTCAACATCCTCAATGATTTCGACGACATCGACGACGACGAAATCGATAGTTACATATTGACTGAACAAGAATACTCGCACAAAAACAAAGTATGGTTAGAGAGAAACTCGCAGTTTTTAGAAGAACAAAAAGAGAGAGAAGAAAGACGAAAGAAGGAAGAAGAAGAAGGTAAAAGAAAAAAACGGAAGAAACCGATAAAGAAAAACACGAACGCTGCAAGCTCAGCCAAAGAGGCCATCGAAAGAATCATCCATGAGAAGAAGATATCTTCTAAGATAAATTACGACGTACTCAAGTGTCTCACAGCTAAGACTGAAGATAAAAAAGATCAGAAAATTGAAGAACCAATTGCGAAACGGCCACGTTTGTCTTCTGTCGCTTCAAATTGTTCGGAAATCTCTGCATTGCCGCACAAACTGAAACCTCCAATTGTTCCAGCTAAAGGAAAAGTTGTCAAAGAGCTAGGTTTACCTTTGGTCACGGAACCAGAGGAAAAAGTGGAGGAACCTGTTCCTGAAGATGATGATGACGATGATTTCGATGAAGAACCCGTTGAAGAAGAAAATGATGCTTTTAAGATATTCAGGAAGTTAAACGGGGCACCTGACGAAGAAGATGATTACGAAAACGATTGTTGTGAGGATTACGATGACGATTACAATTGAACAATATTTATATGTAGATATTAAGCCAGTTATCCATTGTTTATTTATTTTTTTATTTAAAATTGAAATTTTATTAAATGATTAAAAAACTAGTAAGCGGGTAGATCAATAGGCCCATAGATCAATATAGACCATAGATCATAATAGACCATAGATCAATATAGACCACAGATCAATAGGGCCCATACATCAATGAAGCGCGCAGAAACACGAAACACGTCAAAATACCCGTTGAAAGCGAAAAACATGAAAGTACTGGAAAAAACGCGAAGAAACGCGAAACACGAAGAATCCGAAGAAACGCGAAAGAAACCGAAATTACACGAAACAACGCGAGAGAACACGAAAGAACCCCAAGTAACACAAATAATCCAAAGGAACCTGAAAAACCAGAACGCGGTCGCTTCTCCTAGAGGAGGATACGCCTTTTCGATTTTTTTAAGATTCTCTCTCAAGCGGCCCCTACGGGCTGCTCGAAAGCTTTTGCTTTGGTCCCTCACGGGACCCGCTGTCATAATTTTCTCTGATTCACGATCTTATTACTATATTATATAGATAACCGTCAATTTTATTCATTACTAATAGTTTTTTATTTTTTGAGTACTATTTTTAGTAATTGAATTTCATATAAATTTTTGGTAAAAAAATCTTTTTTCTCGGAAAAATTGCCCAATCTTGCTACCCTGGATTTTCAAATAATCAGGGCTATTCACTAACTCAAGTTGCTTTCGCCGTGGCTATCCAAAGCAACTCGTAGAACAACTTTCGATAGCCACTGCTACCCTTTTTTGGTATTCTCTAACTAACCATTAACAACTGTTGTTATCATAACAACTTTTTGTGAAGAGAGTCATGGCAACACCGCAAAATAGTTCAAATGTCCGTTTTCTCGATTCAACCATAGACAAATGATATGGATTTGTCTGTGGAATAAGCACATACATAACCTTCAAAATCACGAAAATGACCGTTAAAGAAAGTTGGGAAAAGATTTCAATAGGCTTTCCAACGTTCTAACCTCAAATGTGTCAAATGGCTGCTGTAGGAAAAACAAACGTTTGTTTGCATTGAACGCTGTGTTGTTTTATCATTTTTGTAATGAAAGATTGAAGATAAAACGACCTCATATTCCTTTCTGAAGTTTGTTCTTTCGGTGAAATGATTGCTAAAGAATAGTGGACGATTGTTGAATAGATAATTTATAAAGCGAATTATTTGAAATAGAGTGCTTAATACTCTAATTTCTAACGTATATAATTTTTTTGTTATACGTAAAATGAGTGAATATTTCCGTAAACTTCAGCAAGAGTATCCTGATGTTGCAGCACATTATTTAGAGAATACAACCTCAGATCATTTATCGTTATAATTTCTTCAATAATGCTGTTATAAAATTCTAATTATATTTATCTTGGAATGAGTGCAAAATAAATATTTTTTTTATAGTAAGTAGTAATTCTTTATCATTGTTCTTCAATATAAGACCTGAATGCTAATTAATTGTGACTATTTTGATGAAGATATATCTCATAAAGAAACTACATAATTTATTGAAATGTTTTTATTTATAAAGGAACAACTGATGGGCATAAATTATTCAAAGCACATGAAACATGAACAATTTCATCCAAAACCAGTTGCTCATCTTGTGTGCTCAAAGAGACATCGACAACAGTCCTGTGATAATACTTTGTACGAGTATCGCCACTTTTGAAACTTTCCATCGTGAAGGATGTTTTAATGAACCTCGTTTCCAAATAATGCTGCCGGCTTCTCAAGAATTGCAATCCTATCATCTCTTCACTATCGATATCTGTCTGAACAGCTCTCAATTCAAATCTTCATCAGGCAATGCTTTCAAAGCATCTTCTTCACAAGATGTTGAAGGTTGGTTATTGCTAGCACAATGTACCTATTCATTCAAAACTATCAATACAAATTGATTAATACATAAACACTGCCCAATTACCTCTGAAAATTTGATTACGGAGAGAAGACAAGAGATTAAATGATTAGAATTATTATAGCAATATACTATAATATACAATGGTAACACTTTTATTTCAACCATATTATCTTCTCATCTATCTCGATTCATGCAATGATTCAATGCCTTACCTCATCTTTTTAACATATCTCTGGTCTTTCTTCGCTTAAAACGACAAGTTTTTTCAGCATCTTCTGAACATGTACTACCATGTTTTTCATATTCCAAATTCAGTGAGGGAACCCAGTCTGAGTTTAACATGTCCATTAGATCTGCTGGAGCTCCTTAAATAAATTAAGCTTTCAGTGCATATAAAACAGTCAAACAATCAAATTCTTACCTGAAATAAAATGCTTTGAGCATACTAATGAGTATTTGAGCTTTGTGAGTATCAGATCACTTCGATGTATAGCATTTATCCATAGACGTTATATACTAGTAGTATAGAAGGTCTATGCATTTATCCAACGATCTCGTCTTAAAACCGACAGTTTGTTCATTTCAATCTTATGCTTAAAGTTCAAAATAGCAGGAATTCGGAAAATCTAACACTGTCACGGGTCCCTACAATTCCACAGCCAACAATACAACAAAATTAGGCATTTTGTATAAAAACAATAAAGTATTTCTACTAATTTTTACAAATAACACAACTATTTACTTCTAAACAAAGGCTTTGTTTTTCCTACAGCGGCCATTAAACAGCTGATCGTGACAGCAGGTTGGAAAGCCTATTATTTTTCGAGGAATCTGTACTGTAACTATGGAAAAGGATGAGGTTATATAAAAGACAATTTTCGGTATTTTTAATTTAACATCTCTATTTTAGACATAACAGGTTTAAAAGCAAGCAATGAAGATATCAATTTATGATGAATTTCCTGAGCGAACATAAAGTGATGATGAAGTAAAACTATCGCCAGCTGAATCAGTAAAGTTGAGAGACCAGAATGCAACTCAAAGAGTTGAATAATATGAAGACAGCGTTAAGCCTTGCAGCAGTGGCGCATTTACCCTACAATACTCTTATATTAATACCTTTGTAATTCCAAATTCATTAAAAAGTTCATTTGCACTAAAAATGTCATTCTTATTCGATTAAAACTTTAATTGTTCACATGAATGGAAAAATGATTTCGCGCCTAGCAACTGACCTTGAAGATGACTACGATTTTTGGTGGCTATTCATAGCAACCTGAGTTAGTGAATAGCCCTGACTAACTCAAGTTGCTATGAATAGCCACCGAAAATCGTGGTAATCTTCAAGGTCAGTTGCTAAGCGCGAAATCGGTATTCACTATTCAAGAAAGTGGTTATGAAAGTTACTTTGCATAACGACTAGTGACTATCCCTAGTAGTTTACTGGCAACTGCTTCATAGGTGTAGCTATCGATAACCACTTTGTCGGCTACTGTTGGTTTATTGTTTTTTTTCATTCATGTGAAAAATTAGAAGTTTTAATCGAATAAGAATGACATTTTTAGTGCAAATGAACTTTTAATGAATTTGGAATTACAAAGGTATTAATATAGAGTATTGTAGGGTAAATGCGCCATTGCTGCAAAGGCTTAACGCTGTCTTCATATTATTCAACTCTTTTTGTGAGTTGCATTCACAGTTCTCCAACTTTTACTGATTCAGCTGGCGATAGTTTTACTTTCATCATCACTTTATGTTCGCACAGGAAATTCATCATAAATTGATATCTTCATTGCTTGCCTTTTTTAAACCTGTTATGTCTAAAATAAGAGATGTTAAATTAAAAATACCGAAAATTGTCTTTAACCTCATCCTTCTTCCATAGTTACAGTACAGATTCATCGAAAATAATTGAAATCTTTTCCCAACTTTCTTTAACGGTAATTTTTCGTGATTTTGAAGGTTATGTATGTAAGTTTATTCCATAGACAAATCCATATCATTTGTCTATGGTTCAATCGAGAAAACGGACATTTGAACTATTTTGCGGTGTTGCCATGACTCTCTTCACAAAAAGTTGTTATGATAACAACAGTTGTTAATGGTTAGTTAGAGAATACCAAAAAAGGGTAGCAGTGGCTATCGAAAGTTGTTATACGAGTTGCTTTGGATAGCCACGGCGAAAGCAACTTGAGTTAGTGAATAGCCCTGAGTGAATAGCCCTGAATGTGATATGTGGACTCGAGGAAATAGCAGAAAGTAGTTCCAGTGTTGCTAATCGGCCATTTCATTTATTTTTCTATGCTTTCGGACTTTTTTTACACCGTAAACAGTTACTGACAGGAACACTAGATGGCAGGCTATCTAGACGAATAGAATTCTCCAAATATGATAATTTTGTCAGGATAGATCATTGTTTATACAGGGCGAGTCTTTGACCACTGCGTTAATTTTAATCATAGGTTCTTGCAAAAAGTTCAGCTGCGTTGAAAATGTATAAGCATTTTGAGTTTTCATATTGAGCAAATACCTCTCTGTAGTCCAGTTTAGTTTGAATGAAAATTACCTTCCACCAGGGATGGGACATCATCATCGATGTTTTTCAAACATCGATATTTCAGTATCGATGTCGATGTTTTTACCATCTATGTTAATTGATTTCATCATCGATGTTGCGGATAGAATACTCAACATCGGTTTCTCGATGTTTCATATATATATTTATGGAAATTCAGCGATTGAATCAGTTTTCAGTCAACTAGGTATATTTTTATACCAGGATGATATATATATTATTCAAAATCATGAATATGACTTGTCAAAAATTGACGAAGAAAACAGCGCCGTACTCAAAATGAAGTGTACAATGAAAATATACCCATTTTACCATCAAATATTCAAAAATAGTCCAATTTCTGTCTACCTGTAAATATTTGTGGCCTTTTTCTTTGTTCAACTGATGCCCATCCAAAAATATTCCATACTGAAAAAATAGAATTTCATATCCTCAATGATATGCAAACATGAACATGATTCCATATTTTATTGTCACCCTGTATAGACAGATGGGTGAATATAGACGTCACAGTTTTGGTTCACGTCAGAGAGAAGTTATATTCGGGTTTTACTGCAATTTTGTGTTATTGAATATGTTGGAATCGGTCGTTTATTATACAGGGTGTCAATTAATTACTTGTACAAACTTTAAGGGGGTTAAACGTTGCGTAATTTTAATTAAAAAGTTCATATGAACGGCTTTATTTCAGAGATAGAGGGCGTCCAAAAATTAATTCT
>JARTUT010001123.1:0-24267 GCA_030674115.1 Micraspis discolor | reverse complement strand
ACAAAGTACTTTGTGGTGCAATAACGGTGGGATAAAGAAAGATTTTTTAAGCGGCGTTGCCGCAACTATTGATCACTTGATTAATCTTTGAGGATTCGCATACGGTTAGGATTTACGACATCAGGTGATTTGTAATAGAACATAAACCGGGAACAAATATATGTGGAGTTTATTGATTCTATAATATGAAATGAGCTTCAAACGCAGAGGCCATTTTAAAATAATTCTGGGTTAATTACCTCTCTACCACCCCAGTCCGTAATCGAATCTTGAAAATTAATTAGTTTGGTAACGCCGCTCGATATCCGCTCCTATCCCTTCGTTATCACACCACTAGTCAGATTGCTGGAAAACTGGATAAATTCACAAAAAACCCCTCTTGTTCTGTGAAATTTGACACATAACCTTTTTTCATCTTTTGATAGTGAGGTAACCTATAAACTCAATTCCTTTTATCAAAAAATATATACGTATTTTTTAATTTTCAGATTCTTCGAATATAGTTTGTATTAAAAATTTATTGTGCTTACGATTGGTTGAATGTTTGCAAACAGTTGGTGAGCTTATGCTAGAGATGGTGGATACTGAAACAATACAAGACATCAATGATATTTTCGAAGATATTCTGTTTACTGAAGAGAAAATCGTAGAAAATGGTTTTAGAGAAGGTTATGATGAGGGATTAAAACAGGAAAATGTAGAGGCATACCACTTGGGTTATCATCGTGGAGCTGAAATTGGTGCGGAGTTAGGTTATTATTCAAGCTTCATAGAATATTTCTTGAATTATACTAAGGAGAAGAAATTTGATACTTCAGAAAAAGTTCAAAAAATATTGAATCTTCTTCAAGAGCTAATAAGAAAATTTCCTCGAGATAATGATGAAAACACAGACATAAAACAATCATTAGACAACATAAGAGTAAAATTCAAGCTGTTCTGTTCTTTAATGAAAATTAATGGTACATTTTCTGAAAAAGAAAGTTTAACTTTTAAAGATGGCACAGTTAGTACAGTTTCATATCGAAAGAATTTTATCATGTTTAGAGCCTTTACTTCCCCTAGCAAACTGCCATATGGTGGACTTTTTTACTAGAAACTTATTTAAAAGTCATATCAGTTCTGATCTCACAAAAGAAATTAATTCTTTGTCGCATTCCAAAGTAATACAAAACATACTAGATAATGATTATTCAAGTATTCCAGTTTTTAAAGATTATTTCCAATCTTGTGAAGAATGTTCTCTTAGTAACCTAGAGGTTTGTTTAACCCTAGAGCAATTTTATGACAAATTAGAACAGTTTGGATGCAAAGATATCAAAAGCTTCAAGTTGGACATGTTCATGTCTCAGAAGAAATCATATGAGGTTGAAATATTGAGTTGTGTTGTAGCAGCTTTGAGAGAAATTACTAAATCCACTCATGTCCTAGATGTTGGAGATGGTAAGGGATATTTAAGCTCCATGCTAGCTTTACATCATAAAATTCCCGTTTTGGGAATAGATGCATCTTTGAATAATACTATGGCAGCTGGGAAAAGAGTTCAGAAGTTGGAAAAAATTTGGCACAGTGTTTATGATTACCCTAAGAAGTCTGTTCTGAAGAAAGAGGATTATAATCATACCCCAAGTAATCATTTATATAAGCAAGTCACAAGGTATGTAACACCTGATAAGAATTTCGTCAAAACTTGTTGTGACATGTTTGAGGAAGCCATTGAGGGTGCCAGCCTAGCTGGACTCCATACCTGCGGAAATTTAGCAGCAACATGTTTGAAAATCTACAATGATGATAATTCAGTCAGAGCTATAGCAAATGTTGGTTGCTGCTATCATTTATTAAAAGAGAAGTCAGAAAATATAGATTGCAATGAAATGATTGGTTTCCCTTTGAGTAAATATTTGATCAATAGAAATATTCAAATTGGTAGAAATGCAAGGATGGTAGCTGCACAAAGCGTGCATAGAATTCGTGACAAGAAAGAACTACCAGACATGTCAATTTTCTATCGTGCCTTACTTCAAGTTGTCCTAGAGGATAAATGCAGTCAATTACCCAAAAAGTGCGTTGGTAAAACTAGGAAAAAATTCAACAAAAATTTCACTGAATATGCCCAGATGGCTCTGGAAAAATTAGAACTTAATATGGACGATCTGAATATCACCGAAGAATATTTGAAAAATTTGTATGATGAGTATGAACCTAGGTTATTGGAATTGAATATATTCTATTTGATTAGATCGATGACTTCGCAAGTAACAGAAAGTTTGATTATCTTGGATAGGTTGCTATTTTTATTAGAACAAGGACATCGTAATTCGTTTTTGGTGCAGTTATTTGATCCTGTGGTATCTCCTAGGTGTTTTGGTGTTATTTCTTTAAAGTCATGAATTTTATTAAACAATGTATAAATAGAGTAAATAAAGATCTTAATTTATTAGCATGCCTTATCTACCTTGGAGACAGGGTTCAAACCCGGACAGCTTTCGTTCTCAAACATCATAAATGAATGATTATGAAAATCTACAAATCAAACATTCTCTGAATACATAAAAGAAAGAATATAATTTTTTTGAAATAAAAAACCTGAATAGAGTATATATTATTTTATTTTTTTTTGGAAATCCAAAATAGATAAAAATATTCATTCATATAGAACTAGTTGTGATAATTTACAACTATTGCCATGTAAAAAAGATATCCAAAAATTTTAGTACTTTTACATACTTACAATATTATATATAATTCCGCAGACACGTTCAAATAATAAAATTTTTAGAATTTTTCGAACAGATCATTGACGTTTCCTCAATATTATTCAACTTACAAGGCAGTTATATTAATGCTTCTAATTTACAAAAATCAACTTGATGAGTATCGATAACAACAGGAAACCAACAACAAATTTAAAAATTTATACAAATTATATTACATTTCCTTTCACTTCAAAAGTAAGTACTAACAAATCGTGACACAAATAGTTTGGTCTAAACAATAAAGTCATTGTGAAGTAACTGACCGATTAATAAGATCCCCGTTCGTAAGGCTTTTTATTACAAGCTGCCTGTACATATTCTCAACGGTAGTCTATCGTAGGAACCCAAATATAACTATTATGTACAAAATTTCTATCTATCAATATCTTTTGCTTCACCGGGGATGCCTACAAGCCACTGCTGCAACAAGAGCAGCTCCTCTGCCGCTACCATCTTCGGACAACATCAAATCATACTGAAAAAGAATCAATGAAAACCTCTCTTACATACAATTTAAATAAGTAAAAACTGCATTTGGTTATTTATATCAGGACAAGCATGTAGAGTTCGAGTAGTAAGGCCCGCACATTAACACAAGGACTCCGATCAATGAACAAGCAAGAAAATCAGAAAGCGCAAAAATAAATCCGAACGTATTTAATTTTCTGTTAACCCTTGTACATTCACAAATCGTCATACCACGGAAACGTCCTCCGCGAAAACGCTACTTTCACGGTGTTGCTCTCTAAAATTCACCCAATAGCAGGAGGAGTGGCTCCATTTCGTCTATGTTCGACTTGTCGAAGTTTTACATTCTACGAAAATGTCTAGTTTCAGACGAATATATGCGGTTTTTTTCGATACGTATGGATGTTGGCAGTGATACCAGGGGATCGGGAATTTCATGAAGTTTCATTTTCAACGGCCGTCATCGGGTTCCTTAATCTCTGGGTTCGAGGCGAAGCATAGACATCAACCTACATTTAGGGACGTCGCTGGAATTTCCCAACAGAAAATCTGCCTAGAATCCAAGCAATTGTCGTTGTAAAAACGGTCGTTCAAGTTTTTGTGTCCATTTAGCGTGCCTTGATGGCCCCCAAAACGTGAATTCGGCGCTCATTTTCCTTTACTTATTTTGTCGAAAAAGTCATTTTGGTGGCAAAAATTAACACTTATAGGATAACACTATAAAACTCACCTCTATGCCTGGATCTGTTAGATGTCCAATTTTTTCCATCATCAAATTATGGAAATGGGGGTGATACCTATACACTGAACCATCTATTCCTATCGTTACTTTTTTCTCTCCCATTTTGTTCAAAAGTCCAGCAACTGCAGCTGATACAAGATGGGCTGCACGCCGGGATACGCATTCGCAAATAAACCTAACATTAATGTAGTCTTGCTCAGTGGCATGCTTTAATCCTGTAAAAAAAATTTACTTAGCTGTAGAATGAAATAAATTTATAGATCAACTTAATAAATTTCTCTGTTTATTTGGTCTAAATGCCCAATGTTGTTGATTCTATGGTTTTTATGTTGAGGGAGATTACAGACAAAACATTGATGAGTGTCACGGCAGCTTTCCTGTGACGTCAATTAGAACTGTGAAACCCAAACAGAGACAGTTAGGACACGAATTTATACTGCTGGATGTTCTTCGCGAATAAAAGCTACCGCCAAATTGGTTTTGGGTGAGAACATATGCAAATTGAAGTCCCCCAATAAAGGATAGATTTAATAAACAGTCTCTTTAAGTAAATCTGTGGATCGCAGTGTCACATTGACGTGTAAGAGTATGGCGGCCACAATAGTAAATTTAAAGATGTGAAAACGTAGAAAAATTTATTTTACCTAATTCCTCAAGGATTTCTATACAGTTTGAGTATGTTCCAGGCCGATCAGACTCAATTTCTGACACATATTTGGTGTAGAATGAACCTCTGGTAAATAGAATATCTGAGCCTTTTCCACTGAAGAGAAGACCTTCTTTGGTAAGTTTTTCAAGCACTAGCCTTGCGAGTTCTCCCATATACATTCCTGAGATCATTTTTTCATGCCTGCAATTAAATACACTATTGAAAAGGGGGAAATGAATGACAATTTTGATCGAGAAACTAAAATAAGAAATGTAATACATTGAATATGTTCAAATCTGTGACTTACTTCTGTTTTCCTGGGTTCACTGAGTTTTTATCGATTTCTTCATCATAACAAGTTCTGACAAAATCTAATGCTCCGTCATCTCCAAATGCTCCCCACTCCGTATTTATCAAAACGTTTCCTGATCCCAAATCTTCTCCATCGAATAATTCAGCGTTTCTCTGTTTTTCCACATAGCACGCATTACTGCCAGTGCCTTAAGGAATACAATCATTAAATTTCAAGCTTTTATGATAACACTTCAATTCCAACTCACCTACAATCAGTCCTATTCTACAGTTGTGATTTAACCAAGCGCAGGACATTAGTGTACCCGTGGAATCATTCAATATCGCCATAACAGAGATCTTGATGTCCTGTAAAGATTGTTAGTTTCAATAAAATGTTTAAATCTCTTCCAGAAAATTTGGCTTTACAAACGTCACACCTTTCGAAGTTTGGTGCAAAGGCAGATTAGAAGATTATTCGACAAAACCAACTTATAATTCCTTGTGCCATTAGAACAATTTTTATTTGACTTGATGGATTTCGGTAATTTTTATCATTGTGAAGTAGACGAACGAGCAACGTCTACAAATTATAAAAATTTACGATGGAAATTTAGAATCGGTAACCGCTACTTTAAGCGCGTTATCTCCTATTTTCGGTCGTGAGACAACGGGTTGGTGGAAGTGTGTATCGCTGCCATTAAAACGTCCGTAGCAAATGATACAAATCAGTCAGATCTACGGCGTTCTCAGAAGTTGGGCATCGCCCAGACTCATAATAGCAAATTTTGCGCGAGTATCTTGGTTAACACCCATATAAGATCAAGCTGGCTCAAGAATTGAAGCCGATGGACTCATCGCAAAATAATTTTGAGTGACGAAGCTCATTTTTGTCTCAATGGATTCGTCAATAAGCAAAATATGCATTATTGGTTGAAAATCCACATGAAACACCACTTCATTAAAAAAAAATAACCGTTTGGTGCGGGTTGTAAGCCGGCGGAGTCATAGGGCCATATTTTATCGTCGACGATAATGATCTTCACGATACTGTGAATGGTAATCGTATACGCGCCGTGATAACCGATTATTTTTGACTCAAATTGAAAGATGAGGAGTTAGACAACATTTGGTTTCAATAGAACGGTGTCATAAGCCACAAAGCACACGTTACAATCGTTTTATTGAAGAGTACGTTTGACGTGCATGCTATCTAAAGAAATGGACCAGCCGAGTGGCCGCCTCGTATATGCGTTTTAACGCCCCTGGCCTTCAGCTCAGAGCCTACGTTGAACGTGAAATAGGAACCGAATCATCGGAATCGTCAGCTGAAAAAGTTTTATTCATAAATGTTTTGATTGTACTTCAGCCCGATGATAATGTTCACATATTCATGATGTTCGTAGATGGCATAGGCCAACGAGATCGTAGGCCAATGCAATCGTGGCCAATATGAGCGCAGGCCAATGAAATCGTAAGCCTATAGATACAAGTGCTAGTATCCACGTGTTCGAAAAGTCCGTCAGACTGAGGCAAAACAGTATGTGGATGATATTCCGTGAGATCAGACAAGCGCCTTTGGTTTGTACACAGAACCTCAACCCTAAACTGATTCTAAGTGAGGTAAGTAATCACGAGCGGACGGTAAGTGAAGACGAGTTGTACCAAATGAGCTCTTCACTTTAACGCCTTGCTTCATTCGTACAACTAGGAGATTGATCTCAAGTCAAGGCAAGTAATTTGTCAGCCGTCACTCTCCAACGTTCGGCCAACATGTATAGGTGGTTTGAAACCCTCTACATGTTGGCAGAGCGTAGACCAACGCGAGAATCGTCAATTGATAATGCTCACATTATCGAGAGCGTAGGCCAATATAAGACAGACCGATTGGTACGAGACAAGTGCTAGTGTCCACATGTTCGGAGAGTTCATCGAAGGCAGGCAGGAAAACATGTGAATGATATTGCCTTACATCTGATTTGTGCACAGAAATTTAAATCAAAGTGATAACGAGCGAACACAAGTTGGCTTGCGCTCAACCAACATCACCTACTTGTTGAGTATACAACAAATGCTAGTGTCCGCATGTTCGAGAGCTCGTCGTAGGCAGTGAAACATCTTGAGGATACTACCTGATATTTGACTATAGCGCCTTCGATTTGTGCCCAGAAACTTATAGCAATGTGATTACGAGCGAAGACAAGTTGTACTAAGATGCTCAACAAGTGAAAGCTTACTTGTCGAATATGAGTGAATTTTGTCAAGCCTATCGTAACCAACGGAAAGTTCGAAAAGTGTCACAAGTATGTAACTTTATAAAAGGTTTTCAATAAATCAGTAAGTGAGAAAAACTATAGGCTTACCCCTCTCCTTTCAATGGCGTCTAATAACAACTGTACAACATCGTGTCCCACTACGTTCGAGCAATTGAAACCTTTGGTCCATCTTTTCAATATACCGGTCGTAAGACTCTTTTGGATCAGAGGGAAGCTGAAGGTGAAACCCAAGGGAAGAACCTCGTTGATGATGTTCTCTTCTTTCATGAATTTATATAGACAATCGGCTATGTGATCAAACAATCTTTCTCCAGATCCTAACATGATGTGCTGGGAATTGCGAATATCTTTGACTTCATCTCAAAATGATTCTTGCTCAGTTCGATCAAGAGGACTCTGAAGTTCGTACCACTGAGGTCGAGAGCCAAGAATTTGCCGGATTCTGGAGAAGGAAAATAAAAATTTCATTTTCTCTCCTAAAAGGATTATTCTGTTTGTAGATCTCTTTTTAGTAGAGGTGATCAAACATCAACCTCGAAAAAATGCTCAAAGATGTCCCTGGAGATAAAAATCGATAGATGTTAGGTCAAGTATCCGAGATGGCATAACACCTTTCCATTTTATCTATGTTCATCTGTAAAGCATGCCTACTAGTTGATGAAGTGGGATTGAGAAAATTACCTTCGCCACTAGGTAGATTTTGAACGTAGGTGACGAAGCATTTAATAATGGCTTCATCATGGGTGTTTTTTCCAAGTCCTTTCTTGATGTTATCTAAGAACCTACGTTGAATTTCTCTCAACGTTTCGTCGTCCAATATAAGATCCTTACATCTTTCTCGAATCTGTAACAAAAAAATAAGAATATGATAATTGATCTCAATACTTTAAATGATTTTGGTGGTCAAATTTGACGAATATTTCAGATTTTTTCGAGAATTGTTTGATGAATTCTTAGGAAAAAGGAAGCAGGCAGTTCATTAACATCTAGCTGTTTAAACTACGCAAATCAAATTTAAAATAAAATGTTTGAACAATTACTTTTGTCAATATACAAGACATAAATAGAATTCTAATAAAAATTATAGATAAAACATTTATACTATGTAAGCAACCAATGGATATTTTGATTATCAGAATAATTTTCAAGTATTTATATAATAAAGAGTAATTCAAGAAGAACTTTGTTTTTTAAAACAAAAAATTGACGATGATTCAAATTTTTATGGTATTATAAAAAGTTCGGCAATTATGAATGAAAAATGATATCTGACAAATGCCCACCACGACCACGCTGACAGAAGTAAAGTCTTTCATCGAAATTTTTAATCACTTTTTGGTAAAATGTCTGGTCTATTTCGGCTACCACATCACATATTTTGAGTTTAGAGGCTGCAATTCGATTGGCTCCTATAGACTTTGTCCTTAAGATAGCCCCACAGAAAATAATCCAGTGGTGTTAAATCACACGACCTGGCTGGCCACTTAACAACTGAATTTCGTGAAATTATGAGATCAGCAAAGTTGGTTTGCAATAAATTGAGCGTTTCATTGGCTGTGTGACAAATAGCACCGTCTTATTGAAAACACATATCAGTGATATTAATGTCATCAATGATAGGCCAAAACTGAGTTGTTAACATCTCGCGATAGCGTGATACATTGACTGTTACCGCATTTATTTATTCTTTTCACAAATGAGACCACAGAAACCTATTGAGACTGTAAAAGTAAAGGAAATTTCAGTATAAAATAGAAACTCAATGAAGCGTTTCTATAAATCAAATTGGCAACCAAATTAAAGGGTTTATCATTACGGTATCCCCTATTAAAGGCATCTTTTATTTGAGTTTTCGATAACTTTATAATATCGCAAATATCGAGTTCGAATTAAGATATCTAGAATAATGGTGTGTGCATTGATTCGATGGTATTTTACAGGTTTGACGACAAGAGAATTCTTTTCTTTGCTTTTTGTTAGATGTCGCTACATAGTATTTACGTCAAATTAGCAAGCTTTATATCAGTTTCGTGCTTCAGAATCAAATATATTAGATGAAATACAGCAATGTACTTTATTTTTTAATTCAGTTCCATAAGAAGTTCATAGTGAATCAAAAATTGCAAGAAATATACTGTAAGTTTCGAAATGAAGAATTCTGCAATGTAAAATGTCAAATACTCCTGAATGATTTGAATGGTTGCGCTCTCACGTAAACGTCATAGGAAACAATCCCCTTGTCCCAAGATTTGGAATGATGTTTCCATTCTAAGAATTTGTATACAGCAGTATTTTAGACATCTTAAATAGAATATCTATCCACCTCGATGATCGAAATGCAATTGTCGCATTCCTTTCTTCATGAATTATGTATGACCAATAGATACATTCAAATTTAATTTCATTATTTCCCAGTTTTCATAATATTTTTCGCCTTGACATTTTGATCTCGGCCATAACGACTGTCGGACCTGACGCAACGGCATATAAAATCGATTTTTATCAATCGGAGGGTACATATGTAGTAGAATATCAGTATTATTCAGTTTAAATTGAGACTGTCGCAGACGGAAATTTGAAGTTTTAAATGCTCATATCAACAACGATATCTCCACATAACCGCAGTGACTTTCCCATTTACGTGTAAAATAAAACCAAGGTCAAGAGTAAATAATCGAGAATATGATTGAGTTATGTATATGCACGGCGGGCTACTATTTGACGTTGGATATTTGCGAGAATGAATTGGCGAGGCTATAATGGAATTGTGATTTTATATTCGTTAAATTGAAATGAGGATGACTCAAAACTTTACAAACCTTCTATTGAAGTTTATCCTTAATGCTTGGCGATTTTCGATTGTACGAATATGGTAAAAGAAAAAAACAACAGATACTCAATATAAAAAATCAACGAACAAATGTCTCGACTTTCTCATATAAATGAAAAAAACTCTTATATCTTCTCGTGGCTGTTATCATGAAATTTTGAAATATGTAAGATATCACTAACCTTCCGACAAATATCTAATGAAATATCACGTATAAAGTATAAAATGAAGATATTTATGAATTGAAAAAAAAATTAAGCCTGTCAATTTCTACGAAATTTTGCAGGCCTATTTGTTTTAACCTCATTCAAACGTATTCCTAGTTACAAACTGATCAGATGGATATTCTAGGTGTTATTGAGAAAATTCAATTTCAGATGTCCATAACGACGGATTTTGACGGATTTGGCCCAATAATAAACTTAATCAATTCTGAAAATATGAAAACTCTAGCTCATCTCTTTAAGATAAATTACAGGTGAATCTTTGACCACTGCGTTTACTTTAACCATAGGTTCTTGAGATCAAAAGAAACACTTATACTTATTTCCCATACCGTTTTTTCATATTCTGCTACGTTAAAAAGTTATAAGCATTTTAAGTATTCACATTGGGCAAATACCGCTCTGTAGTCCAGTTTAGTTTGAATGAAAATTACCTTCCACTGCATCCAATATTGAATCTGAATTGTTTAAAAACATGAAAACATTATTTTTCCTCTAAGAAATGATTCATTCACTCACTCATGTATCATTAGATGATTAATGGCCGGTTTCTGAAGTCAAAATAAACTCAGTTTATCTATTCGAGAAAGTTAAACGAGAGATAACTGTCGAATTGGGTTTCTGACTACCGCGCCGACAGATAAACTACACATAAACTCCATTTATCTTAACTCGTCCCGATGACGGGTTATCTCGACGTTAACTATTCAATATTTACATGACAGTTCCAAGATAACCTCAAAATTATATCTCCGAAAATTCGAAAATTCAAGTTCATAACAAACATGGAATTGACTAAAGAAATATTTTCAAGTTCCTCATCAGATGAAGAAATTCTAGAATTCATCAATAATATATCAATACCTCGACAGATAAGGATTCGTAGATCTCCGATGGAAATGTATTCAGATGAAGAGTTTAGGTAAGTAGTAGTAACTGTCTTTTATTGCAAGCAATTGGCCAATTGACCTGAGATCTTTCAGCCTATTAAAAATACACAGTAGCATAGTTTCACAAAAATCTAACATTAAACATTTGTTTATAAAAGTGTATCTTGGATGTTTTCTATCAGAAATATTCTCGTAATATGATATTGATTCTTCAAATTTTTTTAGGCAAAGATACCGACTGAACAAAAGCACAGTGGGATATTTATGTGATCAACTGAACCCAGTTTTATCCCTACCATCTCAAAGAAAAGTGGCATTATCTGTTTTAGAACAAGTGTGCATTGCTCTACGATACTATGCCACAGGCACTTTTCAAATTGTTGTAGGTGATGATATCAATGTTCACAAATCAACGGTATCTAGAGTTATTTTCAATGTGAGCTAGAAAATAGCCATAATATCTGAAAGATTTATATGTATGCTTAAAAATGATACCGAAATTCTAGAAACTGAGACTGGATTCTATAACATAGCAGGTTTTCCAAATGTATTTGGTTGCATTGATTGAGTCAATATATGCTATTGTCGAAGGAAATGCATTCAGATGATTAATAGCAATTCAATATTTCAGGTGAGTGGCAGGGTATAAAAACAGGTATTCACTTCCAAATTTCTTAATTTTGTTCAGTATTTAAGCTTCTCATTTTGTGAAGTCATCTGAGATACAAATATTCAAATTGGTACAATGGTATGAAATTATTACCTTTATTAATGAGGAGAAATGCCATAATTAGTAAGAAATAATATATGCATATTTTATAGCAAAACATGTGTGATAGCTGAGGGAATTCTTAACTGAAAGCTTATTTTTGCAACTCAGATAACGTCACTTTTGTGAGAGAGACGTCAGAACTTTCTATCTCTCTGCAATTTGTATGAGAATACCTGTCTTTTTAATCAAGGGGTAAATGAGAGAACTTTTAATTTAAGTTATTTATTTTTCCTATAACTTTTTTTCATCACTTCTAAACACAATTTCGCCTCTTCTATTTCTATTAACTTCAACGTAAGTTCTGCCTCCACCAACTGTTCCTCTTTGTCAAATAGAATTCCTCTTTCTTAGTTTTCAGATTTTCAAATCAACTCAACTTTTTTTTTTGTTAATAAGTCCTCATTGGCCTGTTTTGTATTTTTTCTTTTGATAATTGTGTTTGTTGTTGTAATGAGGGCTTTTTTTGTTGCAGTTAACCCTAATCAACTAGATGCTGGTCTTCTTTCACCTGGTCGCCTTCTAAGAGTTTCAGGAGTCACCAGAGGACTATTATGTGAAGAGGGTTCTTTCTGTGAGAGAATTACCTCCTCAGGGAAATTCAGTTCAATATCTGCAATGTATTTTAGTTGAATAAATACCTTTTGTATTATGGTTACCTGTTTGATTGGAATATCTCAATTGTTACTGAATCTCACATATATAAGAATTACTCACTTTGCTCAGTAGCACTACAGGATGATTCTTCATGCAAGTGCTGACCATACCCTGCTGGCTGCTTGTAGGCATGTTGATACAAATCTCAGAGCTTGCAGGAGGTAGCTCAATGGCAGAGCCTTCTGATTCCCTCTCTTCCTAATCTGAAATATGTTATTTTTAGTTCATTCAAAATTACATAGTTTATCATATCCAGTAGTTCGTTGAAGGCGCAATAATTATAGTGTAATCCAGATTTCTTATCATACTCACTAAGTTCATAATACCCAGCTGACGAGTCGTAAGGGTTTGTTAGTGGTGTGAAGTGATGCTGCAACAAACCCATTACTTTCTCATCAACTTTCGTTGCCTTTGGTGTAAAGGTCGTTCCACCAGTTTTGTATCTTTCACACTACTAATCGACAGA
This sequence comes from Micraspis discolor, assembly GCA_030674115.1. Classification (NCBI taxonomy): domain Eukaryota; kingdom Metazoa; phylum Arthropoda; class Insecta; order Coleoptera; family Coccinellidae; genus Micraspis; species Micraspis discolor. The sequence continues at coordinate 11,249 of JARTUT010001123.1, read as the reverse complement.
AATTATGAAAACAATAAAATCCTCTTGCTTGTGTTTACCTATGTATTTGAAATTTGATTTTACCTACTTTGTCGTCGGCGAAATTTTTTTCGCTTTTTTTCTTTATATTATCATATAAAGCACGCAGCTGTTTCTCGCTCCGCGGACCAGTGTCTCCAGCAGGTTTGAATGTTACTCTATCTTCTGCAAAGCTTGTCTTTTCAAATTTAAATTACTGGCATCCGTCTTTTTATTGTCGATAGTACCAATAAAATTTTTAGCAATGTCCAATAACAATATTTTTTCACGCTCAGTGAAATTTTTAGCCCTTTGTCGACTCATTTTGTTGCGTAATTGTTTTTTTCGTTTGTTTTTGAATTTGAATTCACAATCTTTGACGCCAAAAGAGCGTCACAGAATGTTGAATCCATCTCTTGATTCTGTGTTCTGCTTTCGATATGATTTGTAAATACGATTTTTTCCATATAGAATTATAAGAGAATGATTATTTTATAGTTGTAAATTAGTCTCTCTTTGAAATTATATTGAATATTTTAAAATATGTCAGGTTTGATTACAGTGACATCTATTATTACTTTTATGAACTAACAATACTGTCGATACCGTCGAGTTATCCAATCGATAGCTAACCGAAGCATAAATTTGACATCAGAAACCCGTGCGGCGTTTATCGAGCCGATAAATATTAACCACAGTTAACGGCTGGATAACTATCTGACGTTTATCTGTCGAGTTCAGAAACCGGCCATATATCGATTTAATTCCTTTCAACTTCAAATATCTCAAAATGGTGCAATTTAAGAAAAAATATGACAAATGATTTTATCTGCAGAAGACTGATTCTAGGAAGTACAAGATATGGACCTTTAGTTCAAGTGATATTTGTTTTTCATGCAATTCAAACAAACAATCTGTATAGTAGCAGTGAGAAACCCACAAGAAATGGAATAAATCTATTGATGCCAAAATATGCATGACTATAATCAAAAACCGTTTACAAGAGATCATTCCAATTGATGTTGTCGTTTGTGTTAAAAGTAATGTTGTGAGCAATCTCACTAAATTGTTATAAGAATAATTTTTCTGTTCTGTGACCTAACCTAAATATTAATATATGTGTTCTATGATAAAAATTCTAGAAGAAGAGATGAGTTAAGAATGTACAATGTGTTAAGTTAAATAGTAGTCATTGTGTATTGTATTGTATTGGAATACAAGAGAGATAGTAGAAATAAACCATGAAAAGTTAGTCTGACTTTATTTTAACAGTGGTAGCAGACCGTGGTTTATGAAAATGACTACGAAGGAAAAAAACAACCTAACCCCATTCTCTGGAAATAACTTTTCAGCATGGGAGTTTCGAATCAAAAAGTATCCTGCGGGACAATGGAGTTGTAGAAGCAGTTCTCAATAAAGATTATAGTCTGAACGAAGAAAATGAAATCGGGGGAAGCCAGAGCCCAAGCCATTTTAATTGGAGGAGTAGCAGACACACATTTGGAATACATAAGAAACATGGAAAGTGCTTATGATATGTTTTTATAATCTGGAGCAGGTATTCAAGCAGAGGGGAGTGCAGCTTATTGTTCATTCGACGAAGTTTAAATGAAATAAAGTTCAATGAAAGGGAATCATTGCAGAACCATTTAGTCAAACTGGATGAACTATTTTCACAACTACAAGATTCTGGGGGTGAAATAAGCCAAGAAGAAAAAATAAATTACATTCTAATGTCAATGCCCAAAGTTACTGAAGCAGTAGTCACTGCCATTGAAACTCAGCCCAATCTGGAATTAGGATTTGTCAAAAACAGACTATTGGGTGAAGAGGAGAAAAGAGCAAAACCAGTAGCTGAAACATCCAGTTCATTAAATTATGCTTTTTCATGTTATATATGTGGAAAACGAGGGCACAAAAAATTCCAATGCAGATATAGAAATAAACCTGACAATACTTACCAAGGACGTGGCGACAGAAACCAGAACAGAACTACCCAAGGTTCAACAAGGAACACAAATGAGAATGGACGAGGTCAGAATTCAATACATATAGTAGAAATAGGTTCCAGAATTGGTCAAGAGGAGGTTATGCAGCCACAGCTGACAACAGGGACGACCAAGCAAAGGTGGTATTTATGACAGACACAGGATCAGGTGAGCCATTTGAAAATTCTTACTTGGCTGAAAATAATTTAACCTGGTGTGTTGACTCTGGGTGTTCCGATCATCTAGTGAGTGACTTGAATGCTTTTTCTGACTATAATGAGTTTAAAATTCCTAAAAAGATATCTGTAGCTAAGGGAGGTGTTTATTTAGAAGCTAAAGGCATAGGAAATATTGATGCAATTAGTTTTGTTAATAATAGGAGAGTTCCATGTAAAATTAAGAATGTATATTATTGTCCTGATGTTAAAAAGAATCTTATGTCTGTTTCAAAACTAGAAAATAATGGTTTAAAGGTATTATTTGAAAATAATGAAGTACAAGCGTCAATCAAAGATAGAGCAGTTATGATTGGAAAAAAGGAAGGTTCTTTATACTTAGTTAAAATGGAAATAGATAACTCGCAAATTATACCGCTCACAACTCATTAAATTATAGAGATGATTTAGTCAATTTGTGGCATAGGCGTTTAGGACATTTAGGCCTACAAAATTTGAAAGTCTTAAGTAGAAGTGGTCTGGCGGAAGGTATGGATAAGTTAGATGAATTAAGCAATATGAATTTCGAAAGATTAACATGTGAACCATGTATAATGGGAAAAATGACAAGGCAACCATTTAAGGAAAGGGATATAGAGCAAATAAACCTTTAGAGGTAGTTCACACTGATGTATGTGGACCCATTTCTCCGACAACTTGGGACGGTTTTTAAGTATTTCGTGACATTTTTAGATGATTATTCTCATATGGTCATAATATATTTGCTGAAAAATAAATTTGAGGTTTTTGAACGTTTTAGAGAATATGAAGCTTACGCTACAAACCATTTTGGGACAAATATTTTAAATTTAAGATTAGATAATGGAGGAGAGTACACTTCAAATGAGATGAAGGCCTTTTGTAGAAGTAAGGGTATAAGGTTGAAGTATACAGTATCATATAATCCAGAAATGAATGGGAAAGCGGAAAGATTAAATAGAACTCTGGTGGAAAAGCTAGAACTCTCTTAATAGACTCAAATTTACCAAAAGATATGTGGGGAGAGGCAATCTATGTTTCAGCATATCTAACAAACCAAGTCCAACCAGCAATATGGATAAGACTCCAATCGAACTATGGGAAGGAACAAAACCAAACTTAGAGAAGTTGAGAGTGTTTGGAAGCATAGCATACAAACATGTGCCTGATCAATTAAGAACAAAGTTGGACAGTAAGGCAAAGAAGCTAATCATGGTAGGATATGGGCCAAACAGCTCTTATAGATTATGGGATCCTGAAAGAAGGAAAATAGAAATTGGAAGAAATGTTGTATTTGATGAGAACAAGTTGAATACACCAGACTCATTAGAAATAGAGAAACTCAGATATAACAGGGAAAGTAAAACAAAGGAAGGAAATATGAACGAAGACATACAGGATGAGCCAAACATTCAGGAGGAAGAATTTATTCCAGTACATGAAGAAAGTAGTTCACAAACAAAAGGAATAGAAACAAGCCGGTATGGCAAAAAGACTATATTACAAATTTCGAATCCGAGGAAGAAGCAATGTTCGCTATTTGTTGGAATATGATGATGATATTCCCAAAACCATAGATGAAATAGATCAACGGCCAGACAGAGATAAATGGATGAGAGCAGTGGAGGCGAAGTAAATATATTAGAGGAAAGTAAAACTTGGATACAAGTAAAGAAACCTGAGAATATCAAGACGATTGACACAAAATGGGTATTTTCAAGAAAAGAACTTAAAAATAAAGAACCAATATATAAAGCTCGACTTGTCGCTCGAGGTTTTCAACAAAAGGACCATAGTGAAGATACATATTCTCCTGTTCTTCGACTCCAAACTTTAAGAATTGTTTTAGCAATCGCAATACAGAATAATTATGATATACATCAGATGGATGTCAAGGAGCATTTTTATATGGGCGTATTGAGGAACAAGTGTATTTAAGCCCTCCTAAAGGCATCAAAGTAAAAGATGGTTTAGTTTTAAAGCTTACAAAATCACTTTATGGACTCAAAAAATCACCAAAATATTGGTATGATCATTTTCATGAATTAATCACAAAATTTGGGTTTTCTAGATCGGACAATGATTGTTGCTTTTACATCAAAGATCGTATATATATTTTATTGTATGTGGATGATCTTTTAATTGTAGGAACAGATGAGAAGAAAATTTCTGAGCTAAAAGATTTTTATGCAATGAATTCAGGATGAAAGATTTGGGAAGAAATAATTTGATGTATTTGGGTATTTCAATAGTGAAAACAAATGATAGCATATTAATGGATCAGTCAGATTATTTGAAAAAATATTAGTTAAATATGGTATGGAAAATTGTGCCCCATTGCTACACCAATGGATGTTAATTTTAAAATGACTAGCAGTGAATGTTTAATCGACAATACTCTGGAACTCAGATGTCGATCCTTAATTGGATCATTGATGTATGTCACTGTAGGAACTCCGACCAGACTTAGCTGCAGCAGTTTATTATTTAAGCCGATTCCAATCCAAACCAAGTAATGATTTGTGGATTGCACTAAAGCGGATTTTACGGTATATCAAAGGTACACTAAATCTAAAATTGAAATATTTCAGTAACAATAGCTGCTCTGTCTTGGTTGGTTACGCTGATTCGGACTGGGCTAGGGATGAAGATAGGGAAATCCACATCCGGATATCTATTCAAAGTATATGATAATGTAGTAATTTGGCGGAGTAAGAAACAGAATTGTATCGCACTCAATCAGGCAGAAGCTGAATTAGTTTCTTTATGTGAAGCAGTAAAAGAAATGATGTGGTTATTAAAATTGTTGAAAGATTTTAAATTAGACATTAAAGAAGTATGTATATTTGAAGACAATCAAAGTACCATTAAAGCTGTTAAAAATCACGATCAAAAATTAATGAAACATCTAGATATCAAATATAATTTTATTAAACAGTTAGTAGAAAGTGGATTAGTTAAGTTAGAGTATATTAATACACGAGATCAAACAGCGGATGTCTTTACCAAACCTTTAAGTAAAATTAATTTCAGAATGTGTATCGATAGACTTAATTTAGTTTCGATTGAGGAGGAATGTTAAAAGTAATGTTGTGAGCAATCTCACTAAATTGTTATAAGAATAATTTTTCTGTTCTGTGACCTAACCTAAGTATTAATATATGTGTTCTATGATAAAAAATTCTAGAAGAAGAGATGAGTTAAGAATGTACAATGTGTTAAGTTAAATAGTAGTCATTGTGTATTGTATTGTATTGGAATACAAGAGGAGATAGTAGAAATAAACCATGAAAAGTTAGTCTGACTTTATTTTAACAGTTTGAATATTACAACTGAAAACAGGGCCGGATTAAGGTGTCGTAGGCCCTAGGCACTCCAGCAGCGTAGGGCCCCAAATAATAAATATTTTTAACTGAAATTGACCGCTTATATATTAAGTAATAATTTTGTTGTAGATATAAATCCGAAAATGTGATGATGCGGTATAATAACATTATTATATTTTGGGATTTTAATGTTTTTATTATATTTGTCAGCCAAAAGTTCAAAAGAATATATATATATATATATATATATATATATATATATTTCAATCTATTTTTCTTGACCGTTTTTATTAAATGAATGAATATATTTTCTTGGGATTGCAGTCACTAGTTCATTGAAACACGTTTTCTATTAACCAAGCTTTCTGGAACTTTATTGGTTCCTTCTTCAGGGCTAAAATACATACATTGTTTAATGGTACAGACATTGTGTAAAACTTACAGATAGAATTAGTGTTTACAAAGGTTCATCTTCACAATTTTGAATAAATTCATTGGCATTTGTCAAAATTTGATCTTTGATATCTGGATGTAAAATATTATTATTATTGTGATCATTCCACATAGAATTTGATTTGTTCAAAGAATATTATTGTTATTTTTTAACTTAGTAATTTATTGAAAAGGATTCAATAAAAATAGGAAAATGCGAAAAGGTAAATTTGATTTATGGTAGATTTGACTGTAATTTTATAGTTAATAGAATATGGGAGTAAATAACACTTAAATTTTCTATATCTTTCCTTTTGTTCATTGAATTATTTTCTAGATAAATTTCAACCATCTCTAAGAAATTTCTTTTGTGAATGTTTTTTCGTTATTAAGAATTTTGATGTTATTAAAATCAATATCATGTGAAGTTGTTGAAAAATGTTCCGAGAGAGCGCATGATTTTTTATTTAATCTACAGTCACTTTTATGTCTATTTATTCTTTCTTGTAAAACGGTTGAAGTTTGACCTATATAATTTAGATTACAACTTGAGCAATTTATTTTATATATCACATCCGATTTTTTGTTATAGAATCTCGATCTTTTAGTTTTGAAAAAATTTTATTAATGCTGATAACATTTTTGTCAGAAATTCTAATAGAAAAATTGTTGGAAAAAATCTTTTTAATTTTGGTGTTATTTCAGGGAAAAAGGTAGAGGGAAATAAAATGAAGGTTGTTGTGGATTTTGCGTGTTGATTTGATTTCTGATTGAATTCATTTGTTCGTTTTCTATTAGATTTGAATTAAAAATTTGATCTTATATTTAATTTAAATAAAGCAATCTTCTATACGACGTTTCTCTCTATTGGGATTGTATAAGTTGTTAGAAGCGATAGATTTTGGGAGAATTCAGTGGATACATTTACAACTTTAAGTTGTAATCTAAAATTATATAGGTCAAACTTCAACCGTTTTACAAGAAAGAATAAATAGACATAAAAGTGACTGTAGATTAAATAAAAAATCATGCGCTCTCTCGGAACATTTTTCAACAACTTCACATGATATTGATTTTAATAACATCAAAATTCTTAATAACGAAAAAACATTCACAAAAGAAATTTCTTAGAGATGGTTGAAATTTATCTAGAAAATAATTCAATGAACAAAAGGAAAGATATAGAAAATTTAAGTGTTATTTACTCCCATATTCTATTAACTATAAAATTACAGTCAAATCTACCATAAATCAAATTTTACCTTTTCATTTTCCTATTTTTATTGAATCCTTTTTCAATAAATTACTAAGTTAAAAATAACAATAATATTCTTTGAACAAATCAAATTTATGTGGAATGATCACAATAATAATAATATTTTACATCCAGATATCAAAGATCAAATTTTGACAAATGCCAATGAATTTATTCAAAATTGTGAAGATGAACCTTGTAAACACTAATTCTATCTGTAAGTTTTTACACAATGTCTGTACCATTAAACAATGTATGTATTTTAGCCCTGAAGAAGGAACCAATAAAGTTCCGAAAGCTTGGTTAATAGAAAACCGTGTTTCAATGAACTAGTGACTGCAATCCCAAGAAAATATATTCATTTATATATATATATATATATTTATCTAACAGACGTGTTCAGTCCTGGTACATGGGACAGGCTACCTGAGACCCGTATGATCCAGATGATTTTTGCGTGTATATATGTGGAAAATCTGCTTTAAGGAAATATAACTCCTCAGGCAACTTTAGAGGGGAAAACATTTTTTCATTCAAAAAGTGATATAATTGATTCACGTTTTGAAGCCCGACATCCTAAACCGACTTTTCGTTCCCACATATACGCCGACGGGATGTTCTCCAAACCTCTTCAGTCCCTGCGGTGTTGTCAGATCGTTGGGACTGACCGCGTCGGTTAGTTATACCGCAAATAACTCTAATTCCATATCTTATGTTGAGAAGTGACTGACGAGGATCTTTTACTTTTTCAGTAGAAGGTCACATAAAATGTATCCACTGAATTCTCCCAAAATCTATCGCTTCTAACAACTTATACAATCCCAATAGAGAGAAACGTCGTATAGAAGATTGCTTTATTTAATTCTTCGAACCGGACCGATAATCAAATAACTCATCTTCACTGGTATTTAAATCTTCAACAGAATCATCATTTAATTTCATAAAAATTGGATACAATTGCTCATCGTCAGACAGTATGCAAGAAATTTTCCGCATAAAAATGTTTTTTCAATAACAACTGACATATGAATCATATTTGAAAAATTATCACAATAGAAATTTCAATCTATCTCGAAAGGTTTTGTTAAGGAAAATTTTCAATATTTTACGACATAATAATAATATAAAACTTTTTCATTATTGAAAAACAAAAATCATTAGTAATATTATTTATTATACAATATTTGGAACACACTGTGATGTGTTTGAAAATTTCAGTAATTGAGAAATATTTGCAGTTTTTTCAGTTTGTTTCCGATATTTTGTAAAAATTTGACGAATGCCGATATTGAACGAGATCTTTAAGATATCATTTACGAAGAGAAAACATCAGAGAGATAACTTCTTCAAATTACTCATTTTTTTACCTGGATAACTATAAGTATTCGGGCTTCAAGAAAATTCATCAGGTGTTAAAGTTTTTTAATGTTCAATGTTTCAAATAATTCAAGTTCTTCAGAAGTGCTTTATAGGCACTTGGAATGCCCTATTTCCAAGCTGTATCGGAAAAAATTGTTTCATTGGGATAAAATTAAATGACCTTATTTATATCTTCATAAACCCAATCGATTGGAAATATTTTTGACTCGCTAGTCGAAAAGTTTATCTGTTTTGGTAGAACAATAGCTTGCTGTTCTACTTGGAACCAACCAAGCAAAAGTAATAAACCCAAATCTCATTAATATCCTGAAACCAAATGCAATAACCCTTGTAATTTTTTTAGGATTTATCATCAAAAGCATCAAACCGTTTGAAATTTGCATTTCTATGGGGATATCTCACTCTACCGAGACCAAGAAAGTTGTCATAAATGTGAAATTGTATTAAAAAAGCAGAAATGGTTTAACATCTCATAATGTTACCGTTGATTTTTGTGACCAGCATGTTGGGATATATTGAATTTTAAAACTCCGCGTTACAGGCTAGAGCGCTGACCCTTGGACCCTGAGTAGGTAGATGATTAACAAGGGATAATATAAATAGAGTTCAGTTTCACCAGTATTTATTCAAAATTTGAAAAATCATATTTCGGAAACTATTGGTTTTTCTAAGTCGAAAACGCTATTGGTGTATACGCCTGATAGAATTGCACCATAAAAAATTTTTTATTTGGAAATTTTTATTTTGTTACTTCGAAACTATTCTACCGATTTATCCGAATAACGAACTCAGCCGAGATATATATAACTCAAATCTACTCTGGAAATGTCAACTCTAGCTCTATCGTATTCATGGAAGTATTTGATATTAAAGATTGACGGAGTCTATCCTCCTAGAGTATGTGATAATAATTATCTTTATCAGCGACTGAATTATCCAACTTTGAGTCTAAGAATAACTTTAGGGTCAGTTATGGTTCTGTACAAAATCTTAAATAAATAATAAAATCGACTGTGCCGAAATTCTCAGCAAATTAAATTTCCACCTACCATGTTTCCATTCGAGAAATGCTTCAGTTTTTAAATGTGAAAGAGCTAGAACGAATATCCTGCAAAGGTTCCAATAAATTTAATGTGTAATAATTATATCATAGTAGCTGTACCTGTTGTGATATTTTTTCGTGCTCTCAACAAACTTTTAAGAAAATTGCACGATTCATAGTAAAATTTTGATTTTGTGTAATATATGTATGTAGGTGGTTATGGAGCAGTTATTCTTAATAGTAACATTTATATCCATGTATAGTGACTTGTCCTGTAAATGGATTTTCTGTTATTATTAACATAATAATAAAGCTATTATTATTATTAGAAATTTGGTTTTCAATATTAAAACCAGATTAAATTATGTGGGAAAGAGGTGATAAGAATCAGTATTTACTGAAAAATAAATTGCAGTTAAGATTTGAAGATGACGAATGAGGAAAACATTCAATTTCTAAAATCAATTCACCTTTAAATCTTAAATTCAGTAAACAAGCGAGGCAAGAATTTTTGAGCGCTTGTTCCTAGTTGAACAGCGAGCTATCGTTTGTTCAAATGCCTGTAACTTTCGAATCTCGATAGATTGTCCATTGTCCAAATATCTGGGCAAAAATGTCGGAAAGTTCTGCATTAATTATGCATTTGGAATTTCGTTTCCTCAACATTTCCTAACATACTAACATATCCATCAGATAAACTTGTAACTAGAAAGATGTTCGGATAGCGTTTGAACAAAGAGGTCTGTCAAATTTCATAGAAACCGTTCCTAAATACTTGATATCTCGTAAGATATTCATCAGCATTAAGAATAAGCACGCTGATGATCATGACCTCACGTCAGTGCTTTTCTAAATTTTTTAAGATCCATCCAATATTCTTGTACATTTCTCAATTAAAATTTTGTCCAGATTCATTTCATTTCTGTGAACATAAAAAAATTCAGAAAGTCAAATTCAGAAAAATATCGAAAATTTTCCGTAACGACTCCCTATAAAGGGTGATTGAAATTTCCATGACTCTTATGAATATGATTCGTAAGTTAGTGGTTATCCGAAGAATGATAATAAAATTTTCATGCGAAAAATTTTCCAGGTAGTTTTCTTCTAACGACGAGCTATTATCCTCATTTTATGACTTTCAACTATACTCTCGTTTGAAGAATGAAATATCAGTGAGATGAGATCACATTTTCGGTCCGCTTGGAAGAAATGAATAAACTATCTTCTGGAGGACAGTCCCCATATCGGGTTTGTATAAGTTGTAGAAGAATGAGAATTTCGGTTTATACACAACGCACAGCGTTGCCAGATTTAGGATTGGAGACGTTGATCGAGTATACCGTTTACATACAGCAAGACGAGGTCGCCGGAAGCGCCCTCGCACTGGCCGTTCCTCGAAGTATTTCTGTATAAAATTTGATGTTTCACCGACTTTTTCGGACCCGGCTCAAAATTCATATCTAACACCCCCCACCCCTCTGATTATGATTCCATTGAAAAACGTTGTCAGACCCGGAGCCGGGTCTGACAACGTCACTTTTGACCGAAATGTCGGTAGAGTATACCGATTTGGGTCTGTGTAGGCGGTCAAACAAATCTATATATATATATAATGTTTTTATTTTTCATAGAGCC
>JARTUT010001557.1:0-24367 GCA_030674115.1 Micraspis discolor | reverse complement strand
AACAGCATTCATGAACTTGATCGCCTATGAACTCAACTGTTCTGAAAATAAAGCGAGTTTAACATTTTTCGCCTTACCATTTGAAATCCCTGAGGAGTATGTGATTGCTGTATGTCAATTTATCGTTTTCAATAGTTCTTCTACAGCACTCATGAACTTGATCGCCTATGAACTCAACTGTTCTGAAAATAAAGCGAGTTTAAAATTTTTCGCCTAACCATTCCAAATCCCTGAGGAATATGTGATTGCTGTATGTCAATTTATCGTTTCCAATAGTTCTTAAACAGCATTCATGAACAAGAACGACTATGAACTCAACTGTTCTGAAAATAAAGCGAGTTTAATATTTTTCGCCTTACCATTCAAAATCCCTGATTAATATGTGATTGCTGTATGTCAATTTATCGTTTTCAATAGTTCTACTACAGCAATCATGAACTACATCGCCTATGAACTCAACTGTTCTGAAAATAAAGCGAGTTTAACATTTTTCGCCTTACCATTTGAAATTTCTGAGGAGTATGTGATTGCTGTATGTAAATTTATCGTTTTCAATAGTTCTTCTACAGCACTCATGAACTTGATCGCCTATGAACTCAACTGTTCTGAAAATAAAGCGAGTTTAACATTTTTCGCCTTACCATTTGAAATCCCTGAGGAGTATGTGATTGCTGTATGTCAATTTATCGTTTTCAATAGTTCTTAAACAGCATTCATGAACAAGATCGACTATGAACTCAACTGTTCTGAAAATAAAGCGAGTTTAATATATTTCGCCTTACCATTCCAAATCCTTGAGGAATGTGTGATTGCTGTATGTCATTTATCGTTTTCAATAGTTCTTCTACAGCACTCATGAACTTGATCGCCTATGAACTCAACTGTTCTGAAAATAAAGCGAGTTTAACATTTTTCGCCTTACCATTTGAAATCCCTGAGGAGTATGTGATTGCTGTATGACAATTTATCGTTTTCAATAGTTCTTAAACAGCATTCATGAACAAGATCGACTATGAACTCAACTGTTCTGAAAATTATAACGGGACGTTATATTTACAATAAAAATAAACCGAATGGAAATAAAGCGAAGAATGAATCGAATAATACACAAAAGAACAATGTGTCATGTGGCGCAGATTTTGATAAGGAACCTCTTCGATCACGGGCATTCTCTTTTCACGTGTCGAGATATACACTGAATTTGGTTAATAAATTGTGGATTTTTGGAAAATTTGGATTGTGTATCGCTAAATAGCGGATATAAACTCGATTCGTGTATTGATTAATTAGATTAATTCGTAAACTGACGGATTGAAGGAGAATTTTGTGCAAAAAGGATCAGAACGATGTAAGTTTCATTTATTTGTTGGTTTCCATTGGTTGTTTGCGAGATTCAGCTTGTAATTTCCTTCTCTATTTATTGTAGCCTTTTTTTAATTGGGTCTGGGAATAACTTTTGGCAATAATTGAACGACACTGTCGATTACCGGAGCCATAATATTTTGGAATTCTCGAAGAGACCGTCCACCATCACCTGGACCTGCATTCGCTGGATCCTAGTTTACGCACTCTGCCGCTAGTCAAAGGTCGTATGAATTTCATTTATTGTTTACGCCTGAAATATATATTTCCGGAAAGATTGACAAGAATTCAGCGAGGGAGTACAATCGAGTTCTTTCGTGTTTTGATTGTCGGTTTTTTTGTTTCTTAATTGTGTAATTTTGTAGGAGCTAGGTTCTTAATATCTAGCATTTGTATTTACCTGCGATATTAATTCTGTATATAAAGATATCATGTGTAATTATGTTGATGTATAATCAATTTGATGTACAGGGCGGACCATTAACGTATTTCAAATTATTTTGTTTTTCTATGAGAACGTCTTACCGGAATAAAGCAAGTTTGGCCAATCTTCTTTGACTGGGATTTATCATTTGTTGAGATTTAGCTTCAATACCGTTAATGTCACGCATTTTCATTCATTTGAATTTCTCTGATTTGTAAATATTATTGCGGAGTTATTATAGTAGAATATAGATCAAGGTTTCTTGACTTTTTATTTCTCAGTTGATCCAACATTTTTGGGTATTCGAAAAAGTGATCATTTCACAATTTAGATCTCTTATATCCAGATAGTGAGCGTGATAGTTTAGAGAAAAAATTGTGTGGCGCCTCCGGTTTACTAATTGGTATATTTATTGATTCTGTTGGTCGAACCTACCCCATCTCGACTGAGTTGCTGGCCTGTCACGCTTACGAAAGCTGTCACCTGCTTAACCCAGTATTGGATTCATTTTATTTTATTTTAATTGGTGAGGTTTTTTAATTCTTTTAATATAATAGGGAAAGAATATTATTGTTTTTTTTTTTATTGTTAGTTTGAGGCGTAACAAATTTTGGCGCCCAACGTGGGGCTGTTATTAAAAAAAAAACACGGTTGTTCAAAACAGCCGTTATTAAAAAAAAAGGCGGTTAATTAAAAGGCTGTTAAAAAAAAAAAACGTATTTATTGGGGGAACAGGTTAATTCTACGGCGACATTTTTTTTGTTGAGGTACTTTAGCTTTCGGATAGTTGGGAGATTCATTTTATTTTCAATATTGTTATATTGTGATATAATCTGTATTTGAATGTTTTATTATTAGGAGAGATAGTTCACAATTAATATTTTAATAGTTGTTTACTCTTATTTTTGTTGTCGATATGGCCAACATATCCAATATTTCTTATTATAAATTAAGTATAAATCGCTTATCACAGGACGAGTTAATTTATGAACTGTTGGTAAGGGGTATACCTCATCAGGGCACCATAGAACACATGAGAAAATCCTTGAGAAACATTTTAAGGTTAGAAAAGCAGGGGAAACCTTTAGTTTATCCCTGAGTATAAATTCGATGTTAATGAAGAATTAACTACTATAGGAAGTAAGATTCTAGATACTGCTGGTTTAGTTGAGAGTTTTGAGGGAGATGGATGCTCATCCGAGTACGATAAGATCAAAACAAAATTCATCATTTGCTTGGTCGCACGAATCGAATTAAAACTAGTGATTCAGAACAGTTAGGCACTCGAGGTGAATACATTACTAAGATTCTGGAATTACTCCACTCTTTGGAAGTGAGAGCTGAAGTTAGTTCATCCTCTTCTGATGATGAAGATGTGGCATCAGCACCCAAGACTGCGTTGAGTCCTCCTAAGGCCACTTCCAGTCCCATACGGCATAATAGCGCTCCATCAGCTTCTTCTAACGATTTTGGTAGATCTATACCAGTACTCAAATGGGATTTGAAGTTTAGTGGGGACAGAAAAGATTTATCGGTAAATTCTTTTTATTGAAAGAGTTGAGGAACTGTGTTTGGCACGAAATGTCAGCCATACTCAACTGTTCAATTCGGCAATTGATCTATTTTCTGGGAAATGTTTGCATTGGTTCCGGATGATTAAGAAGTCAGTTAACGATTGGGATCAACTGAAGGCAAAGTTACGTGAAGAGTTTCTTCCGCACGATTACCAGGTGAGACTATTAAATGAGATTCGAAGACGAACTCAGGGCAAGGATGAATCTGTCAGCGTTTATCTCTCCATCATGGATAGTATGTTCTCAAGATTAACATACCAGATATCGGATGAGGAGCGTTTGATGATACTTCGTAGAAATTTGTCTCCAGTCTATCAGGAAAAGTTGAGCTTAGTGGATATAACTACTGAAGATGAATTACTTAAATTGGGTAAACAAATTGAGAAAAGCAAATGCTTCGTTGAGTCCTACCGCCCTCCTTCTAAGTGCAAGGATGACGTTGAACCAGACTTGGCGTATGTGAGGTGGACTTCAGAAAAAATTTGAACATAGTTTCAACTCACAAAGAAAATTCTGGCGCCCAGTGCCATACTGTGGACTTTGGTTCTTCATCTGGATCAAACTGCTGGAATTGCGGTAAAACTGGTCATCTAGCGGTCAGTTGTAGAGCACCTAAACGAAAACATTGTTTCAAATGTGGAAAATTGGGGTTTACCAAGTTTACTTGTCCACAATGTAGGAATTCTGGTTCACCGTCGGCGGGAAACGAGAGGGTCCGGCGTTGAAACAGAGTCGCGTGGCGTCCGGATACCTTGATGAAGCGACCAAACTGAATGCGGTAGACTATAAAAATTCGATTGTAATAGAGTATATTTTAGCTCATAATGAGGAGATTCTAGACCTTATATAGAAGTAACTATTTTGGGAAGAAAATGTTTAGGGACTACTGGACTCTGGGGCACATAGGACAATTATAAGCGAAGATCTCTTCAAATCATTGAGTAAACTTGGGGTAACACTGAATAGAAATTCAAAAGTGTGGGTGTACCGTAGCAAATGGAGAAAAATGTTTGACTTGGGGTTCGATATGTGTGCCATTTGTTCTTAAAAATAAAGTGAAGGTTTTGGAAGTTTTGGTGATGCCAAATCTCAATCAATCTTTAATCTTGGGCTTAGATTTCTGGCGGGAGATGTCAATAATACCTAACTTAAATACTGGGAATGGAAGTTTCTGCCTGATTCCGAATCACATGTAGCGGTAAATGCTATAGTAAGCAGATCAGAATTATCCGGAGACCAACAAAGTAGACTTGATACAATGCTTGATACCAATTTTTCACAGATGGGTGATAAAATAGGATGTACATCTTTGGTAAAGCATAGGATAATCACTGATTCTCCACCTATCAAGCAGCGAAGTTATAGGGTTAACCCCATCATTCAAAAGATAATTGACACCGAAATTGATCGAATGTTGGAAGAAGGTATCATAGAGAAATCTGACAGCGCTTGGTCTAGTCCAGTTTTAATGGTTCCTAAAAGAACGGTTCATATCGTTTTTGCGTGGATCTACGACGGTTGAATAAAGTAACGCAGAGGGACGCTTACCCCATTCCTTTCATGTCGTCTATTTTGGATAGACTTTCTAATGCACGTTATCTCTCGTCACTTGATATTAAGACAGCGTATTGGCAAATAGAAATGGAAGAATCTAGTAAACAATATACGGCATTTTCTGTGCCATCACGTGGCCATTTTCATTTTAAAAGAATGCCATTTGGACTCCACAACGCACCAGCCACCTGGCAACGTCTAATCGACCAAGTATTAGGACCAGAGCTTGAGCCTTATGTATTTGTTTATCTGGATGATGTTATTGTGTGTACTCCAGACTTTGAGACTCATATGCGTGTGTTGTCCGACGTTTTTCAGAGGTTGCTTAAGGCCGGTCTTACTCTGAAGAGGGAAAAATGTCAGTTTTGTATGTCGGAATTGCGCTATCTTGGAATGATCGTTAATCGAGATGGTTTAAATGTTGACCCAGAAAAGATCCAAGCAATCCTTCAGATCAAACCACCGTCCACGGTCAAAGAAGTGAGGTCATTCCTTGGTATGGTGAGTTGGTACCGAAGATTTTTACCAAACCTTTCAGAGTTGATTGCACCTATTGCGGCGTTGATGAAAAAGTCAACAAAATTTTGTTGGGATGAGGCATGTGAAAAATCATTCGCAACCATCAAGAGCTTGCTTGTTAGCGCGCCAATATTGAATTATCCTGATTTTGAATTACCATTTGTTATCCAAACAGATGCGTCTGGTTTTGGGATTGGTGCTGTGTTGACTCAGATGCATTCAGATGGCGAAAAAGTCATTTGTTACATTAGCCGCAGTTTGACTCGACAGGAGCGAGCCTACTCTACTACGGAACGCGAGTGCCTTGCAGTGATTTGGGCCATAGAAAAGCTCAGACCTTACTTGGAGGGGACCAGATTCACTGTGGTAACTGACCATCACAGTCTCCTATGGTTGAATAATTTAAAAGATCCTTCGGGTCGTTTAGCTCAGTGGGCTTTACGTCTTCAATGTTGGGACTTTGAGTTAGTACATCGTGCTGGGAAAGAATTAGTTGTACCGGATATGTTATCTCGGTCGGTTCCTATTATTGATTCCCTGGAGTTGGGACAGCAATCTGAAAGTCGGGACAGGTGGTATCTAAAGTTGTTGAGTTTAGTTTCTGATTACCCAAGGAAATACCCTAAGTATAGGATACATGATGGCAGGCTCTTCAAATATGTCGAGGGCTCGTACCCTGAATTAGGCAATGAGGACGAGAAGTGGAAATTGATAGTTCCTAAGGAAAACAGACGAGAGCTGATCTCGGGGCATCATGATCACCCTACTTCTGGACACACGGGTATTTATAAAACCTTTATGCGACTCAGACAGAAATATTTCTGGCCGAAAATGCGACATGATGTTAGCAGGTATGTCAAAGCTTGTTCTGTTTGCGCTCAGTATAAACCAGAGCAGAGTAAACCCTATGGACTTATGTCTACTCGTTTGGTGGCGGTTAAGCCTTGGCAAATTATAAGTATGGATTTGGTGGGACCCTTGCCATCCTCAAGAGGATTCAAGTATATATTGGTGATCACCGACTCTTTTTCTAAGTTTTCTTTTATGACTCCTCTGAGGGAGGCTACGGCAGAAACCTATTGCGAAATACTTAGAAGAAAGTGTATTTCTCATGGTAGGAGTGCCTGCCACCATTATTGTCGATAATGGTACCCAATTTACCTCTGCAATCTTCAGGAATTGTGTGATTCTTATGGAGTTACCATATGGTTCAATGCTCGTTACCACCCTCAGGCTAATCCTACAGAGCGGGTTAATCGCACCCTCAAAGTGATGCTGGCATCCTTCGTGAGAGATAATCATAATACTTGGGTAGATTATTTACAGAAAGTCGCATGTGCAGTACGCACTGCAGTTCATGATACAACCGGTCATACTCCGTATTTCATCAACTTTGGTCGTGAATTAGTGTTGTGTGGTACGGACCATAATCTGCTTCCGGACACCAAGCCCTGGAGCCTACAAGTAGGATGAAGGCTTTCGATAAACTTTTCAAAGATGTCCGTCAGAAGATCACGAATGCTCACGAACGTAGTAAACGTTACTATGATATGAGACGTCGTCCAATAGAATATAAGGAGGAGATTTGGTTTGGCTTAGGGACCATTCTTTGTCCGATGCTTCGAAGAACTTTACGAAAAAGTTTGCCACAAGATATATAGGACCGTATAGGATACAGAAGAGAGTATTCTATCAGACTTATGATTTAATTGGGGACGATGGGAAGTCAAAAGGAGTGTATCATGTTAAAGATCTGAAACCTCATCAGGAAAATTCCGTGGACGAAATTTTCTTCGGGTCAGAGGGGGAGTTATAACGGGACGTTATATTTACAATAAAAATAAACCGAATGGAAATAAAGCGAAGAATGAATCGAATAATACACAAAAGAACAATGTGTCATGTGGCGCAGATTTTGATAAGGAACCTCTTCGATCACGGGCATTCTCTTTTCACGTGTCGAGATATACACTGAATTTGGTTAATAAATTGTGGATTTTTGGAAAATTTGGATTGTGTATCGCTAAATAGCGGATATAAACTCGATTCGTGTATTGATTAATTAGATTAATTCGTAAACTGACGGATTGAAGGAGAATTTTGTGCAAAAAGGATCAGAACGATGTAAGTTTCATTTATTTGTTGGTTTCCATTGGTTGTTTGCGAGATTCAGCTTGTAATTTCCTTCTCTATTTATTGTAGCCTTTTTTTAATTGGGTCTGGGAATAACTTTTGGCAATAATTGAACGACACTGTCGATTACCGGAGCCATAATATTTTGGAATTCTCGAAGAGACCGTCCACCATCACCTGGACCTGCATTCGCTGGATCCTAGTTTACGCACTCTGCCGCTAGTCAAAGGTCGTATGAATTTCATTTATTGTTTACGCCTGAAATATATATTTCCGGAAAGATTGACAAGAATTCAGCGAGGAGTACAATCGAGTTCTTTCGTGTTTTGATTGTCGGTTTTTTGTTTCTTAATTGTGTAATTTTGTAGGAGCTAGGTTCTTAATATCTAGCATTTGTATTTACCTGCGATATTAATTCTGTATATAAAGATATCATGTGTAATTATGTTGATGTATAATCAATTTGATGTACAGGGCGGACCATTAACGTATTTCAAATTATTTTGTTTTTCTATGAGAACGTCTTACCGGAATAAAGCAAGTTTGGCCAATCTTCTTTGACTGGGATTTATCATTTGTTGAGATTTAGCTTCAATACCGTTAATGTCACGCATTTTCATTCATTTGAATTTCTCTGATTTGTAAATATTATTGCAGAGTTATTATAGTAGAATATAGATCAAGGTTTCTTGACTTTTTATTTCTCAGTTGATCCAACATTTTTGGGTATTCGAAAAAGTGATCATTTCACAATTTAGATCTCTTATATCCAGATAGTGAGCGTGATAGTTTAGAGAAAAAAATTGTGTGGCGCCTCCGGTTTACTAATTGGTATATTTATTGATTCTGTTGGTCGAACCTACCCCATCTCGACTGAGTTGCTGGCCTGTCACGCTTACGAAAGCTGTCACCTGCTTAACCCAGTATTGGATTCATTTTATTTTATTTTAATTGGTGAGGTTTTTAATTCTTTTAATATAATAGGAAAGAATATTATTGTTTTTTTTTATTGTTAGTTTGAGGCGTAACAAAATGAAGCGAGTTTACTATTTTTCGCTTAACCATTCAAAATCCCTGAAGAATATGTGATTGCTGTATGTCAATTTATCGTTTTCAATAGTTCTTAAACAGCATTCATGAACAAGATCACCTATGAAATCAACTGTTCTGAAAATAAAGCGAGTTTAACATTTTTCGCCTTACCATTCAAAATCCCTGAGGAAAATGTGGTTGCTGTATGTCAATTTATCATTTTCAATAGTTCTTCTACAGCACTCATGAACTTGATCGCCTATGAACTCAACTGTTCTGAAAATAAAGCGAGTTTAACATTTTTCGCCTTACCATTTGAAATCCCTGAGGAGTATATGATTGCTGTATGTCAATTTATCGTTTTCAATAGTTCTTCAACAGCATTCATGATCAAAATCAGCTATGAAATCAATTGTTCTGAAAATAAAGCGAGTTCAATATTTTTCGCCTTACCATTCCAAATCCCTGAGGAATATGTGATTGCTTTATGTCAATTTATCATTTTCAATAGTTTTTAAACAGCATTCATGAACTTGATCGCCTATGAACTCAACTGTTCTGAAAATAAAGCGAGTTTAACATTTTTCGCCTTACCATTTGAAATCCCTGAGGAGTATGTGAATGCTGTATGTCAATTTATCGTTTTCAATAGTTCTACTACAGCACTCATGAACTACATCGCTAATGAACTCAACTGTTCTGAAAATAAAGCGA
Organism: Micraspis discolor; assembly: GCA_030674115.1. Classification (NCBI taxonomy): domain Eukaryota; kingdom Metazoa; phylum Arthropoda; class Insecta; order Coleoptera; family Coccinellidae; genus Micraspis; species Micraspis discolor. The sequence goes on along the minus strand of JARTUT010001557.1, from coordinate 15,055 downwards.
GTTTAACATTTTTCGCCTTACCATTTGAAATCCCTGAGAAGTATGTGATTGCTGTATGTAAATTTATCGTTTTCAATAGTTCTTAAACAGCATTCATGAACAAGATCAGCTATGAAATCACTTGTTCTGAAAATAAAACGAGTTCAATAATTTTCGCCTTACCATTCCAAATCCCTGAGGAATATGTGATTGCTGTATGTCAATTTATCATTTTCAATAGTTCTTAAACAGCATTCATGAACTTGATCGCCTATGAACTCAACTGTTCTGAAAATAAAGCGAGTTTAACATTTTTCGCCTTACCATTTGAAATCCCTGAGGAGTATGTGATTGCTGTATGTAAATTTATCGTTTTCAATAGTTCTTCTACAGCACTCATGAACTTGATCGCCTATGAACTCAACTGTTCTGAAAATATAGCGAGTTTAATATTTTTCGCCTTACCATTCAAAATCCCTGAATAGTATGTGATTGCTGTATGTCATTTTATCGTTTTCAATAGTTCTTCTACAGCACTCATGAACTTGATCGCCTATGAACTCAACTGTTCTGAAATTAAACCGAGTTTAACATTTTTCGCCTTACCATTTGAAATCCCTGAGGAGTATGTGATTGCTGTATGTCAATTTATCGTTTTCAATATTTCTTCTACAGCACTCATGAACAAGATTCATGTATACAAAGTAGTTATACTAGAGGGTACTGGGACTGAGGATGGCCTATACCATCCGGAGTACCAAGAACTGGATGGTTCTTCAGAGGGTTGATCTGAAGAAGTCGTCAATGACCAGAAGGTCTTGATCTGAAGAAGTGGTCAATGACCAGAAGGGTCGTAATAGAAGAAGTCATCAATGACCAGAAGGTCTTGATCTGAAGAAGTGGACAATGACCAGAAGGTGAAGAAGTGTACTTTGTTAGTGAAAAGATAGGTGGGGTTTGTGTCACTCGATTTACCTGACTTGAATGACCACACCCGACAGGTTTACCTGTGTCATACGATTTACCTGACCACACCCTTAGGACCACACCGAATTGAAAATAGGTAGGTGTGTTTGTGTCATACGATTTATCTGACCACATTTGTAATGTTTTTACCTGTGTCATACGATTTACACACCTTACTGGTGACACCTGAAGACCACACCCAATTGAAAGATATTGTTAAAATGTAATTGTGAGAGAGTATCGGGATTCAGAACCGACGTCCTTTCTATAGAGTGTGTACATTGTATAACCTCTAGTCTATTGGGGATTTGGTTAATCGTTAAAGAGAATAGTCGATAGAGATGTGAGATCGATCGATCGATCGAGTCTGAAACTGTTTTGAATTTTGTTATTGACAGATGGAGCTTAGTTTGGGCTAGTCTTTTCCGTATATGAGAAAATTCATGTTCACCTGTCATGAATTGTGTAATGAGTTGATTCAACGATATAGTTTTCTTGAAATGAATTCCGGTGATAAAAGAGAGTATAAAAATGGTTCGGTCACAAGAATACCCATAGTGTTGTATTTTTAATTCAATAGTGAATAACAAAAAAAATGTTTTTTGAAAATAGTTACGATATTGATATTCATGGGAATATATTTCTTAAAGGAATCCGTGTCATCAAATCATCAACGAAAGGTTAAGGTTCAAAACTATACGATAACAGTAGACGAAAATGGATACTTTCGTTTGTTTGAATATTATAAAGACCGATTAGAAGTCCGTCAATATCCTACGTTTTATTTTGATGAATTAACATTTTCATACGAAACTCCGATAAGAAATATAAACAATCAATTAATTGGGTATGTAATTGGAAATTATCAAAATTATTACCCGATAGCTCCGAGAAAAAGTGCAATGTATTGTGGTCGTTATAACATGAAGAAAATATCCAAAAATAGATTTATTTATCGAAATAGAACTTACACATGGAATGAATTCCAGGAGACATTCAATGTACATGAAGGTGATGTTTATTGTTTCATTTACATGTATGAATGATGTGAAAAAATTATAGAGACTTATAGTGGGAGAATAAATATAAATGAGAAATAACTCCTTTCAATATACAGAGTACTTTATTGAACCTATTTCAATACATTTATAATGAACAAGAATATGGAGAGTTCGAATCAAAAAACAAAGTCAGGTGAAAATTTTCTAGAAACCCTAACTGAGAGACAGTTTAATATTATAGAGTCTATAATATCCGAATCCCGAGAAAAACCCATTATTTCTTAAGAATGGAGATGAATTGGTACCACTGTACGATGACGACTATATGGACCATGAGGGACAGAAATTTTCATATGTTAACGTAAAAGATAATAATTTGTAATGAAGGAATCAATAAATAAGATGGAAATTATTTTTAGAGATTTTTATTTCTACCTGAATAATACATCATCATTATAATAAATCATTTTTATCAATCCAACTATTATGAGAATCATTGAACCCTAACCATTTCACAAATAGTTTGTTCCTTTTCTCTTTTCACCTTTTCGATGAGATATGTATTGGGATATTTAACTTTCAAAAGTTGTTCAGAATAAAATCCTCCTTAATATCTTCATTGTTCATATCTTTCAATAAATAAGTTGTAGGATTGGTAAGCTGAACCTTTTTATGGTAAAAATTTCCGTAGACCAATTAGGCATATATTTCTTATCGAAAACCCCTCTAACTTTAGATATTCTCACGTTATCACCTACATGAAATTTTGTAATAGTTTCACTCTGTTTAATTCGGTTATAAACAGTCTTCAATAATGACTCCTCATGTTTCTTTTTGATTTCTATTGGTTTCATGTTAGTTGTTCTATGTTTCTTATTGTTATATCTCTTCACCAAGTCAGGTAGAAACTCAATCCACCGGTAATTCCCGATAGTTGAATTCTTTCCACATCCAATTCTTAATGGTTCTGTTAACTCTTTCAACGATAGATGCTTTTTTCACTATAGTTGGAATAGTGATTGATGTTATATTTTTTCATGAGATCTCGAAAGGTCTGATTGAAAAATTCCTTTCCCATATCTGTTTGTAGATTCTTCGGTGTCTGTTCCTTAAATACCTCTTCAATATTATCAGTAACTTCGGTTCCGGATTTAGTTTTCAACAGGAAAGTCCACAAGTATTTTGAAAAACAATTGATAACCATGAGTATATATTTAAAACCTTCATTCTCTTTACTATATGGTATCATTTCCACTAAATCAGCTTGAAATAAATCTTTCAGAGACTTCAAAAGGACGTGACGTCTTTTAAAATTTACTCTTACTGGTTTATGAATTTCATCAACAACTCGTCTTTTAACATCATCTTTCATTGTGAAAGTATTTTTGTTTTCTTTTTCTCTTCATTCTATAACACCACCTTCTTTGAGTTCCTCAATTATACTAATGATTTCGTTCCTATGACTGTTGTTTCCAGCTTGTTCTGAAGATATTAACAGTTTCAACCGATCAACGATCTCATTAACATCATCCCAATAAACATAATCAATGGAATTACTATTCACTTCTTTAAACATTTCCCCACTATTCGACAGACCATATCCTACCGATTCAGATCTTGGATAATCATATGCATTAACCAATGGACCTATGATTTTTTGTATTTGGGTAATTTACTCCCATCAATTTGTTGATTCTTTTGATAATATCTTTTATGTGCGTTGGTTTCAAAAGAATTTCCTATATGTTTCAAGTCCTCTTTCTTGAAATCCTTTGGTGCTTTTTTGAAAACCAATTCGTATAAACCAGGGTTCCTCTATACCGTTTATTGTGTATAACGAAATCGTTATCATCTATGAAGATACGAGAATTTCCTATGAAAAAACTTTCAATCACTTGATCATGTCTTATACCATATTTTTATCGAAAACATCTTCAGTATCAGTAATCAACCCTTTAACATATTTTCTTGGTAACGGATTATATTGTTCTAGATATTCTTCTAGTACTTTCTTTTCATCGATGGATTTAGTACCATTATCTTCTTGTAACACTTGATCGACTCCTGATAGATCTTCCTCATCAATAGAAAAAACATCATCATCTCCTGTGATATTGTTATAACTAGGAAGTCTCCTCAGGAATTCTTTTTTGTTCTTCATTTTTATCGAATACACCTCTTTGATCGTCTCAATATCTATTTTTTGGTAGTATATTTTCATGAAGAGGTTCCTCCTTGATTGATGTGGTATCATCTTTTGGAGTTGTAATTTTTTCTTCGATTTTAATCAAGTGTTTAGTTATTGGATTCAACATGGATTCTTGTAAAATGTCTCCTTGTTTAAGTTGATTCAACTTTTCCCTTATAATGTTTCTTTTTTTCAATCAATCTTTTCTTTATCTTCTTTTGATTCAATGTATTCTTCACTAAAGTTTTCATTCTGAAGTGATTTTGATGGATTATTGATCAGGTAAGGAAAAAGACAATCAACAGGTACTGATCATCTTCTGAACAGGTATTGAACAGATACTGATCCTCTTCTGAACAGGTATTGAACAGGTATTGAACAGATACTGATCCGTATATTCTATTTATTCTGATCCAACTGAATGAAATGATCGAACCCTACCCTATATCTTCCATTATCAATGTCACAATCCTTCAAAATGAACAAAAATCCATAGGGTTGTTTCCAACATATAGAACATATTATTTTAAACTCGTCAAATGTCATACATACAAATTCAAACTCGCGGACGAGGACGAGGAGGAACAACAACAGAGTATCATGTCCCCATCACCATCGTACTCACCCCCTCAAGCTTTGAAACCATCAATGAAAAGAATGTTGATGATGAGACCTTCAGAGTTATCATTAGAGGACGTCGAAGAACTGATGTCGGACACTGAATATGTAGAGTCATCATCATCAAAATATAAAAAAATAAAGAAATAAAGTTTTATAGAATTTTTGATTGTTTTATTTTTGACAATGTAAAGTACCAACTTTTAAATTATAAACATTTTCAAGTGCACAATACAAATTATTATGTAAATGTAAATAACAATGATTGGATTTGAAAATATTCTTCAATTTTTCAAGAGGAAAACACCCCTCTTTCAACAAGTCTACCACTATAACATTATTCTTCAATAGTTTTCTTATCCACTCAACCTTCCAGTTTCCATATACCCCAACTGTCGGTAGTTGTCCCGGATATTCTGATGATTCATTAACAAAACAATTACTTATGAAGTGAACCAGTTCTTCACTATTTATAGAATCTTGTGGATGGTTCCATACTAAACCATGAACCGAACAAGTTTCCCATTCAAATTTTTTTCTCATTTGTTTCGAGAAACTCTTCATGTTCAAAGGTAACTTGACATGTCCAAACGCATAATTTTCATCTTCAGTACACACCACTGCTATTTCTTTACATATAAAATCCGTCGACCCGTAGTTAAATCCTTGAACATCTATCAAAAACATGATTTATCAGTTGTTCTTTCAAATGTTATGCAATTTTAACACGACCTGTTAGTGGTTCATAACTCACAAACTGTTCATGTAGAACTAAACAAAAAGGCTGAAGTGTTTGGTGGTACATCTCCTATAGTTTCAATTCAAGTCGAGCATCTATTGTTCCTTGTTTGATGATTTCTGATTGGTAGGAACAATCAATTACTAAAAGTGGGGAATCACTTTTAAACTGATTTAGTTTTAACAAAGGTTCACAGATCATTTTCTTATTGTAATAATATGACGATTGGAATTTTACATACATTTCATAGGCAAGAGAAAATCGTTCTTTACAAAATCCAAGTTCAAATTTTCATAAGGGTATGATTGTGAGTTCAAAATAATTTAATGTTCCTCAGATTACAATGATCAAATCTTGTGGAATCTTTCTTGAGATTATTCCGTCTATCTGTCTGTAGACCAAAAATGACAAACCTGGGTTTTCTAAAAACAGAAGACGATTTCAATACCCATGTGAAATTGTGATTCTGAGGTAAAACGGGATATGTAAACAGTTCCCATCGTCTGTGTGATATAGAAAGTGGTATATTCTTTTTCGATTATATTCAACAATTTCAATTTTTCATAATCTGAAACAGTGTAATGAGAACTCTCCAAACGATCTTCGAAAGTTTAATGTGTCCTTTTTCAAGTCCAGTTTTTTCCATCATACAATTGAGATCTTCACTCGATCTTATCAATACCAGTTCTTGTCTTATATTCAACAAAATTTTCTTGAAATCTTCCGCGAATCCGAGAATCATAGACAAGGGACAACATACATCAAACGAACCAGTATTTGGATCGTATCCCTTAACATCATCGAAAGGACACCAGCTTGCATTCATTAAGGCAGTACTCTCGTTTGGTGTAAACGAAACATAACCCTTCATCGAAGATGTTATTCCTGGGTTTTTCACTCTATCTACAACAACTCCTCCCAATTCTAAACGGATCTCTTCAAATAGGAATGTAACAAAGTTGTTTGTTAACTTGCATGTTTTCAATGTTTTTTCTTCAGTTTCCCCAGACTTTAGAAATTTCCTTGAATTTGAAGATAACTTTCTCCTGGTACAGTGAGTAACTCTTGTTGTTGAATCACTATTCTACATTCATCGTTATGTTTAATTTCCCCCGATGTATACGATTGATACGAATGATATTCAATATTGGTTATAGAATTCTCGAATTTAGCAGTCTCCTTAACATTCAACACGTTATTCATGATTGTTCTTTTGTTTTCTTTTCACTTTGAAACCGAGTGACTTGAGGAATTTCTTATTCTCCGATGTCAACTGTGTGGAAGTCTTTCCCACACTAAATCCTGAAACCTTCGAGTCATTGTATTTGTCTTGATGAGGATGATGAACGTTGAATCGGAGAACCATTTTATGATTTTCTCAAGTGTAATGTTACACAATCACTTCACTTCTGAAATTGATAGGTTGACCATTCTGATCAACAATTTTAAGTGATATATTATGGATGACATGTGTATTTATAGGTAGGTATATAACATTTTGAGGACTCTCCACTATCTTGTAACCCGGGGAACCGTAGGGTAGAACGCATGTATCGTATGAACTGAATTACCATTACTGTATGAATTAGAAACAATATTACATTCTACCTTAATCATGTTGATTTTCATTATATCTACAGGAAAATCAGACTGATATAATTTATTGGGTTTCAGTTTCTTCTTTTCAAATCCCAATAATCGTCCAATAGAGTTTTTCCGCTGAAAAGTCTATGGATTCTGTACATTTCAATTCACACTTTAAAGTATTATAGTTTGCTTCCAAACGTAAAACGATCTCATCTTCATTAACCTTCGAATTGGGATCTAATGAATGTTGTTGTTGTTGTTTGAGAGTGGATGACAAATATCTGCTGATATCTTGAAGTTCATAACTTCCGATCAGGATAGTCAAAACTTTTCCATTCCCAAAATGAAATTTGTTATTTGATTCATCAACATTAGGTATTGTATTATTAGCACTTAAATTCGTTAGACCTATTTCATACGAATATTTTTCACTCAAAATGATGGGGGGTTGGGAAATCCACACTCATGTCATCTGTGTCGTGACCAGAGAAAAAAATAATACGACATGTTGTCTCTTGTAAGGTATGAATAAAACTGAACACTTTAGATTAAGAATTTATTACAATTGATTTATTATATACATGAAAACCAGGTTCCATTCCTCTTCCCAATAAATATTTTTTTTCATTTTCTTAAATTTCTACTATTTTGACCCTAACCTAACATATTTTTCCATTCTTTTGTTTGTTCTTGACATTCCTTCTGACGTTGATCCCATTCTACATTCATGACAGGTATACCCAGCCATATTGTTGTGTGTGTGTGTGTGTGTGTGTGTGTGTGTGTGTGTGTGTGTGTGTGTGTGTGTGTGTGTGTGTGTGTGTGTGTGTGTGTGTGTGTGTGTGTGTGTGTGTGTGTGTGTGTGTGTGTGTGTCAGGTCTGATTTTTTACCTTTTTGGTGGTTTCTATGTTTGATTTTTATTTCTTCGGAACTTTCATGATCTTCAGTTCGATGATCTTCCAGTTCAGTTTTCCTTTTCCTTGTTGGAATGTTTTCAACAATATTATCATCATCATTACCTATTTTATCCTCATTCTCAATCATGATATTTTCAATCGATTTCCCGGTGGACGATTCGTCTTCACATTGGGACATCTCTTCCTTCTACTTACACTACTAACAACTTTCTCTGATTTAGATTCTTCTATTCTATTCAGAATTGTTGTCAATATTTGTTTCATTTTTCCTAAATCTTTTCACATTGTGACAAAATTTTTACACACCACCTCGTTTGCGTGTAGTAGATAGACCCATCCCTAATTTCAGTTTAGCTTTCATAGCACCCACCCAACTCCTAAAGATGAAATCTTTTCTCCTACACTTGAATATTTAGAATTAAATCGTTCTAGAGCTTTCTTATATAGAATTGAATCTGCTAAGTGTCGAGATTTCCCAAATCTTTCGATTTTGGAATAAGATATATCATGATCTCTACAAGCTTCATCTAAACCATTTATACCCTTTTCCCCCTCTACTTAATCGTTCCTCTAATTTAGTATTAGGTCCACAAAACTGATACCCCGGAAGATGTAATTCAAACGGAAGGGAATATAGAGTTTTATCGAGAATACCCCCTCCACAGACTGATTTTTTTTTTTTCACTCATGATGTTGATTTACTGAAACTTTACCTATAACTGATTCTAATATTTATTTGAAGTATTTTTATAAGTATTCAGTTTGGTTCCGTTCGTGTTTCGTTTGATTACGTATAAACAAAATAATGAAAATTGTGAAACAGAAAACATCTCTAGAGATAGAAAACAATGATCTGGTTCCTACAAAAAAAAATTAGACATAGTGTTCTTTTTCCTTCTACATTACGTTGTTTAGTGATCGGTCCATCAAACTGTGGGAAAACAAACGTTATAATCAGTCTCATCGAACATCCGAATGGGTTGAAGTTTCAAAATATTTATATTTATTCTAAAAGTCTTTATCAACTGAAATATGTCTACTTAAAAATTTACTGGAACCCATCAAAGAGATTGGATATTTCGATTGTAGCAATGGTGAAGAACTCATGAGACCTTCCGAAGCCCTTCCATTCTCAGTCTTCATTTTTTGATGATGTCGCATCAGAGAAACAGGATATTATGAGAGATTATTTCAGTATGGGAAGACATAATCAAATTGATTGTTTTTTCTTGTCCAAAGTTATGCTTAGAAAGTATTCAAACATCTGTTGAGAGATAACGCGAATGGTCTTATCATATTCAAACAAGATGATCTTAATTTTACGTCATATTTACAATGATCACGTTACTGGTGATATGACATTTGACGAGTTTAAAAAAAATATGTTCTATATGTTGGAAACAACCCTATGGATTTTTGTTCATTTTGAAGGATTGTGACATTGATAATGGAAGATATAGGGTAGGGTTCGATCATTTCATTCAGTTGGATCAGAATAAATAGAATATACGGACTAGTATCTGTTCAATACCTGTTCAATACCTGTTCAGAAGAGGATCAGTATCTGTTCAATACCTGTTCAGAAGATGATCAGTACCTGTTGATTGTCTTTTCCTTACCTGATCAATAATCCATCAACATCACTTCAGAATGAAACTTTAGTGAAGAATACATTGAATCAAAAGAAGATAAAGAAAAAGATTGATTGAAAAAGAAACATTATAAGGGAAAAGTTGAATCAACTTAAACAAGGAGACACATTTTACAAGAATCCATATTGAATCCAATAACTAAACACTTGATTAAAATCGAAGAAAAATTACAACTCCAAAAGATGATACCACATCAATCAAGGAGGAACCTCTTCATGAAAATATACTACCAAAAATAGATATTGAGACGATCAAAGAGGGTGTATTCGATAAAATGAAGAACAAAAGAGAATTCTCGAGGAGACTTCCTAGTTATAACAATATCACAGGAGATGATGATGTTTTTTCTATTGATGAGGAAGATCTATCAGGAGTCGATCAAGTGTTACAAGAAGATAATGGTACTAAATCCATCGATGAAAAGAAAGTACTGAAGAATATCTAGAACCAATATAATCCGTTACCAAGAAAATATGTTAAAGGGTTGATTACTGATACTTGAAGATGTTTTCGATAAAAAATATGGTATAAGACATGATCAAGTGATTGAAAGTTTTTTTCATAGGAAATTCTCGTATCTTCATAGATGATAACGATTTCGTTATACACAATAAACGGTATATAGAGGGAACCCCTGGTTTATACGAATTGGTTTTCAAAAAGCACCAAAGGATTTCAAGAAAGAGGACTTGAAATGATATAGGGAAATTCTTTTGAAAACCAACGCACATAAAAGATATTATCAAAGAATCAACAAATTGATGGGAGTAAATTACCCAAATACAAAATCCATAGGTCCATTGGTTAATGCATGTATGATTATCCAAGATCTGAATCGGTAGGATATGGTCTGTCGAATAGTGGGAAATGTTTAAAGAAGTGAATAGTAATTCCATTGATTATGTTTATTGGGATGATGTTAATGAGATCGTTGATCGGTTGAAACTGTTAATATCTTCAGAACAAGCTGGAAACAACAGTCATAGGAACGAAATCATTAGTATAATTGAGAAACTCAAAGAAGGTGGTGTTATAGAATGAAGAGAAAAGAAAATAAAAATACTTTCACAATGAAAGATGATGTTAAAAGACGAGTTGTTGATGAAATTTACAAACCAGTAAGAGTAAATTTTAAAGACGTCACGTCCTTTTTGAAGTCTCTGAAAGATTTATTTCCGGTTGATTTAGTGGAAATGATACCATATAGTAAAGAGAATGAAGGTTTTAAATATATACTCATGGTTTATCAATTGTTTTTCAAAATACTTGTGGACTTTCCTGTTGAAAACTAAATCTGGAACCAGAGTTACTGATAATATTGAAGAGGTATTTACGAACAGACACCGAAGAATCTACAAACAGATATGGGAAAGGGAATTTTCAATCAGACCTTTCGAGATCTCATGAAAAGGAAATATAACATCAATCACTATTCCAACTATAGTGAAAAAAAAGCATCTATCGTTGAAAGAGTTAACAGAACCATTAAGAATTGGATGTGGAAAGAATTCAACTATCGTTAGAAATTACCGGTGGATTGAGTTTCTACCTGACTTGGTGAAGAGATATAACAATAAGAAACATAGAACAACCTAACATGAAACCAATTAGAAATCAAAAAGAAACATGAGAGTCATTATTGAGACTGTTTATAACCGAATTAAACAGAGTGAAATCTATTACAAAATTTCATGTAGGTGATAACGTGAGAATTATCTAAAGTTAGAGGGTTTTCGATAAGAAATATATGCCTAATTGGTCTACGGAAATTTTTACCATAAAAAGGTTCAGCTTACCAATCCTACAACTTATGTGTATTGAAGATAAGAACAATGAAGATATTAAGGAGGATTTATTCTGAACAACTTTTGAAAGTTAAATATCCTAATACATATCTCATCGAAAGGTGATGAAAAGTAGAAAGGGAACAAACTATTTGTGAAATGGTTGCTAGGGTTCAATGATTCTCATAATAGTTGGATTGATAAAAATGATTTATTATAATGATGATGTATTATTCAGGTAGAAATAAAAAATCTCTAAAAATAATTTCCCATCTTATTTATTGATTCCTTCATTACAAATTATTATCTTTTTACGTTAACATATGAAAATTTCTGTCCCTCATGGTCCATATAGTCGTCATCGTACAGTGGTAAACTAATTCATCTCCATTCTAAGAAATAATGGGTTTTCTGGGATTCCTGGATATTATAGACTCTAGCAATATTAAACTGTCTCTCGGTTAGGTTTCTAGAAAATTTTTCACCTGACTTGTTTTTTGATTCGAACTCTCCATATTCTTGTTCATTATAAATGTATTGAAATAGGTTCAATAAAGTACTCTGTATATTGAAAGGAGTTAGATCGACTATGAACTCAACTGTTCTGAAAATAAAGCGAGTTTAATATTTTTCGCCTTACCATTCAAAATCCCTGAGGAGTATGTGATTGCTGTATGTCATTTTATCGTTTTCAATAGTTCTTCTACAGCACTCATGAACTTGATCGCCTATGAACTCAACTGTTCTGAAAATAAAGCGAGTTTAACATTTTTCGCCTTACCATTTGAAATCCCTGAGGAGTATGTGATTGCTGTATGTCAATTTATCGTTTTCAATAGTTCTTCTACAGCATTCATGAACAAGATCGACTATGAACTCAACTGTTCTGAAAATAAAGCGAGTTTAATATTTTTCGCCTTACCATTCCAAATCCCTGAGGAATATGTGATTGCTGTATGTCAATTTATCGTTTTCAATAGTTCTTAAACAGCATTCATGAACAAGATCGACTATGAACTCAACTGTTCTGAAAATAAAGCGAGTTTAATATTTTTCGCCTTACCATTCAAAATCCCTGAGGAGTATGTGATTGCTGTATGTCAATTTATCGTTTTCAATAGTTCTTAAACAGCATTCATGAACAAGATCGACTATGAACTCAACTGTTCTGAAAATAAAGCGAGTTTAATATTTTTCGCCTTACCATTCAAAATCCCTGAGGAGTATGTGATTGCTGTATGTCAATTTATCGTTTTCAATAGTTCTTCTACAGCACTCATGAACAAGATCGCCTATGAACTCAACTGTTCTGAAAATAAAGCGAGTTTAATATTTTTCGCCTTACCATTCAAAATCCCTGAGGAGTATGTGATTGCTGTATGTCAATTTATCGTTTTCAATAGTTCTTAAACAGCATTCATGAACAAGATCGACTATGAACTCAACTGTTCTGAAAATAAAGCGAGTTTAATATTTTTCGCCTTACCATTCAAAATCCCTGAGGAGTATGTGATTGCTGTATGTCAATTTATCGTTTTCAATAGTTCTTAAACAGCATTCATGAACAAGATCGACTATGAACTCAACTGTTCTGAAAATAAAGCGAGTTTAATATTTTTCGCCTTACCATTCAAAATCCCTGAGGAGTATGTGATTGCTGTATGTCAATTTATCGTTTTCAATAGTTCTTCTACAGCATTCATGAACAAGATCGCCTATGAACTCAACTGTTCTGAAAATAAAGCGAGTTTAATATTTTTCGCCTTACCATTCAAAATCCCTGAGGAGTATGTGATTGCTGTATGTCAATTTATCGTTTTCAATAGTTCTTAAACAGCATTCATGAACAAGATCGACTATGAACTCAACTGTTCTGAAAATAAAGCGAGTTTAATATTTTTCGCCTTACCATTCAAAATCCCTGAGGAGTATGTGATTGCTGTATGTCAATTTATCGTTTTCAATAGTTCTTAAACAGCATTCATGAACAAGATCGACTATGAACTCAACTGTTCTGAAAATAAAGCGAGTTTAATATTTTTCGCCTTACCATTCAAAATCCCTGAGGAGTATGTGATTGCTGTATGTCAATTTATCGTTTTCAATAGTTCTTCTACAGCACTCATGAACTTGATCGCCTATGAACTCAACTGTTCTGAAAATAAAGCGAGTTTAATATTTTTCGCCTTACCATTCCAAATCCCTGAGGAATATGTGATTGCTGTATGTCAATTTATCGTTTTCAATAGTTCTTAAACAGCATTCATGAACAAGATCGACTATGAACTCAACTGTTCTGAAAATAAAGCGAGTTTAATATTTTTCGCCTTACCATTCAAAAATCCCTGAGGAGTATGTGATTGCTGTATGTCAATTTATCGTTTTCAATAGTTCTTAAACAGCATTCATGAACAAGATCGACTATGAACTCAACTGTTCTGAAAATAAAGCGAGTTTAATATTTTTCGCCTTACCATTCAAAAATCCCTGAGGAGTATGTGATTGCTGTATGTCAATTTATCGTTTTCAATAGTTCTTAAACAGCATTCATGAACAAGATCGACTATGAACTCAACTGTTCTGAAAAATAAAGCGAGTTTAATATTTTTCGCCTTACCATTCAAAAATCCCTGAGGAGTATGTGATTGCTGTATGTCAATTTATCGTTTTCAATAGTTCTTAAACAGCATTCATGAACAAGATCGACTATGAACTCAACTGTTCTGAAAATAAAGCGAGTTTAATATTTTTCGCCTTACCATTCAAAATCCCTGAGGAGTATGTGATTGCTGTATGTCAATTTATCGTTTTCAATAGTTCTTAAACAGCATTCATGAACAAGATCGACTATGAACTCAACTGTTCTGAAAATAAAGCGAGTTTAATATTTTTCGCCTTACCATTCAAAATCCCTGAGGAGTATGTGATTGCTGTATGTCAATTTATCGTTTTCAATAGTTCTTAAACAGCATTCATGAACAAGATCGACTATGAACTCAACTGTTCTGAAAATAAAGCGAGTTTAATATTTTTCGCCTTACCATTCAAAAATCCCTGAGGAGTATGTGATTGCTGTATGTCAATTTATCGTTTTCAATAGTTCTTAAACAGCATTCATGAACAAGATCGACTATGAACTCAACTGTTCTGAAAATAAAGCGAGTTTAATATTTTTCGCCTTACCATTCAAAATCCCTGAGGAGTATGTGATTGCTGTATGTCAATTTATCGTTTTCAATAGTTCTTCTACAGCACTCATGAACAAGATCGCCTATGAACTCAACTGTTCTGAAAATAAAGCGAGTTTAATATTTTTCGCCTTACCATTCAAAATCCCTGAGGAGTATGTGATTGCTGTATGTCAATTTATCGTTTTCAATAGTTCTTAAACAGCATTCATGAACAAGATCGACTATGAACTCAACTGTTCTGAAAATAAAGCGAGTTTAATATTTTTCGCCTTACCATTCAAAATCCCTGAGGAGTATGTGATTGCTGTATGTCAATTTATCGTTTTCAATAGTTCTTCTACAGCATTCATGAACTTGATCGCCTATGAACTCAACTGTTCTGAAAATAAAGCGAGTTTAATATTTTTCGCCTTACCATTCAAAATCCCTGAG
>JARTUT010000253.1:0-24374 GCA_030674115.1 Micraspis discolor | reverse complement strand
TTATCAAACAAAAAATCAGAAAATTCAAAAAAAGGCTAATAACACAAATATGATTTTAACCCAAGTAGCATTTTTTGTTTTATAAAAGTGCGAATACACTCTTCGACACTGCCTTATGAAATTCAAAGTTATATAATATAGATACAATAAATTTTCCCTGTCCCCTATATATCCTTTATTGGCTTTAAATTTATAACTTCCCTATAAGTGTCGACAAAGACTTATGGTTTTTCCGATAACCATTTGAACACTTTTTATAATCCTATCTATACGACTGTTATAAAACTCCCATATGGAGACGATACTGTTTCCGTTACCTTCCTGTTGTTGTTTCAATTACCTTTCTGGATTAAAACGTGCAACTTTGTCGTATTGTTTCACTCTAACTAAGTTGAAGATACGTAGTTTTATTGAACGCTTACACGTTACATTTTTTAAATGCGCGAAGAAAATTTTGAAGGTAATTGAGCAAACACTTGCAATTTTTTCTACACTGTATGAAATCGAATTTTACCTCCGAATAACACGTGCGTCCTCGATATACGAAAGTTTTGAATTTTTTATTGAATAATATACAAATCAATTTCAATTATTTGTTTCTTAATGTAAAAATTTTTCAATACAAACACTAAGTTTTGAATAACAGTATCTTGAAATCAACAAAAAATTTATTTTCAATCCAAATTTAACTTTTTTCCTTTGTTCTAAATTTTTCACAAAGCTGAAAAAACACGACATTTTTAATAGCAATATGGCCGTGTCGGATATTTAGTCATGCTCAACACTTGGACTCATATAAATTATTTCACATCCCTAATGTAAATACACTGCCTTTTTGTTCTATAATAATTTTTGAAATATTCATAATCACCAATTTAAGTGGTAAAAATTATTGAATAAAAAAAAGTACGAGCTTTATAAACTTAAAGTGATTTACACTAACACCATCCCTGTATTATAACTGATGGTAACTCAAAACACCTTGAAATGACCAACAGTTCTCACTCATGCGAATTAATCCGGATGCGTAAGAACTACTGGTCATTTGAAGGTGTCGCTCTCTGAATGAAATTCTTGACGCAAGTTTTCACTCTAGATATTGTGTACTATTTTCAACAATTGTGTTTAGGTGTGGACATGTCTTTCAAAATAGTTCAAACCGAAGAAACAGGAAGAGATATTCCTTCTCTTACAATTGTTCCTGAAGCTTGGGAACAAAACGGCATCCTTTATTGGCCCAAATCAGGGAATGCAGCGAGTGCAGTACGAAATCCTTTTTCAAAGACTGGAAACAGTATCCATGTATTAAGAAGAGAGACAAATTTTTGTTATACAAGGCTGCAGAAGAAGAATTATCTGCAATGCTGCAATATATGGACAGTGATATAGATCAGTCAACCAATTTTCTTGGAAAAAAAGGATTAAGTGGAGAGAATTTAAATCAGCTTGCAGAAAAATTGGATAATAGATATAATATAAATGAAAAATATCAATAAGGAACTGAAAAAATTTCTTTCCCGATTGTTGGGTGTAAATTTAATAATTTTTATAGGTTATTCTGCAAACTATGTAAATGCAGTGATGTCAAACACTTTCAAGTAGTTATGAAATTGTATTTAAAAACACTTTTTTATTACTTATTCTCATCTTGATTTATAAGGGTACTCAGTTATTGGACAAACATGATTTTTATGTACATAAAAGACTTGATAAAAACTTGAAAACACTGAACACTATCGGTTACATTACGAAGTTGCAAAGACTTCTATAGAACACCCTATAATAACTGTTGTATCACCTTGCTTCTGATGTTTCATAGGCGGGTTCCTGTCACCTTTATAAACCCATATTATGAACCTTTTGGTACTATAACCTGAAGTTTTTATGAACAGTTGAAAATCTATAGTTTATAGAAACTTTTGGAAATCAATAATTTTTGCAACTGCTATATGAACTAAAACACCTCAGGTACTTAGCACCCCTATTATAAATCACTAATAATACCAATTTCAAATTTATAAATCTTTAGGTTACCAAAAATGTTACTCGGGAATTAGAATAGATGTTCAAAATGTCCTCCGTTTTCACGAATACACAAGGCTATCCTTTTTTTTGAAGAATTCATTAATCTTCTAAATGGCTGGGAGTCAGCTGTGAGATCATTTAAGTGATGTTGTATTCTATCTTCCAAACCCTGCAGTGAATTTACCTCTGCAGCATAAACTTTTTCTTAAAGATACGACCAAACAGTGTTTTCCAAGGGAATAAAATCACATGACCGAGGAGGCCAATGAATCGTAGCTTCTGCACCTCCACCAATCCATCGGTTCGGAAAATGGTCACTCATCCAATTACGACACCTTCTATCAAAGTGCGGTGGAGCTCCATCGTGCATAAAAAATAGATATCTCCGCTCGTTTACCGTTGAATATTCTAATATCTCGAATAAGTGATTAATTAAAAAGTCCAGGTACATATCACCATTTAAATTTCCAGATAGAATGTGATAACCTATTAATTTGATGCCTAAGTTGCTGCCCAAACATTAACTTTAAATGAGTGTTGGTAATCTGCTACCCTTTTGACATGTGGCTTCTCATCACTCCAGTAGTGTGCATTATGGGAGTTAAACATACCTTGTCGCGTAAAAGTGGCCTCGTTCGTAAAAAGAATACATTTAAAAAATTTTGGATTGAGGGCTTTTGACAATAATCCATTCCAACCGGTAGATCGTCTGGCAAGAGCTCTTGGAGTTGTCTGTAATGTTAAGGATGTAGCTGCTGCTTTTTAAGTATCCTCCAAGTACTTGAAGAAGACATATTTGTTTGTCTTGCCACATCCCTTACGCTAACTGTCAAAAAATGGAATTAAATCGTGAACATTTTCATGGGATTATTGTCTACAACTTTCGACGTTGATTAACTCAACAACAGTGCATCGATGAACTTAGTTCAATTTTCGGCGATGAATCTTTATCAAGGAGAAGTGTTTATCGAAGGTATGGTAAATTCAACCTATGTCGTAGTTCATTCCAAGAAGAAATTTTGGTGTAGGTGTTCAAAATCGTGAAGGTCGTCCGAAAACCATTGATGCTGTGCGCCAACTGATATTGCAAGATCGTCATTTGATCTATCGTGAGATTAAGACAACCTTAGGCATTACTGGGACCAGCACACATTGAAAATTGTATGATTATTTGACCGTCAAAAAAATTTATTTGCGTTGAATCGCAAACTATTTGTCAATTGCTCAAAAAAGGTTCCTGTCGATAGGTCGAAAGAACTCCAAAAATATGATCGCGGTGCTTCGAAGCACGTCTATGACATCGTGACAGGTGATGTATCGTTGATTTACTCGTATGAGCCCGAAAGTACACAGCAGTCGACTGTATGGGTGTTTCAAGATTAGCCATATTCACTGAGTGGTACACAACCATTTATTCGCCAGTTGTCTTCAAATTAATTAGGAAAACCAGCCGCCGAAGACGGATCACTCTTCACCACGACAATGCGAGCTCTTACACATAGGGTCAAACAACTGCATTTTTGAGCACTCAAAATATCGATTTTATGAGTCATCCGCCTTACAGTCCTGACTTGGCACCAAAAGACTGAATGACCAAATTCTTTTTATTTCTATTATTACGTAAAAAGTAAAATGAGAGGTTTTTCGAAGGAGCGGTTGATGCGTTCGAAATGCATGTTTTGGAGATTCCTCAATCAGAGTAGCAAAAGAGCTTCGACAATTCGTTCAAATGCCTGCAGAAGTGTATAGATCTCACTGAGAAATATGTTGAAAAGCAATAGGGCGGTTTTCGATGATTAATATTTTTTCTTGTTCTCTAATCCCGAAATATAAAAGGCAACCCTGGTATTAAGAGAAGAGATATTGTCACGTCAGTGGTTTTCTACAGTTTTTTTCTATTCATTTATAACTGATGTACCATGATGTCTCTCCCTCTACTATGTTATCTTTTTTATGTCCTCATGAATGAGGCATCAACAATGGTTGATGGTGGAAGTTTAGCGACAGAGTTTAAATAGGAAACAGCAAACGCTCATGAAAATTGTTCAGATTAATCTTGTCAGCCTGAGAACCGATGCGACTGGTGCGAATTATGGGGATCGAAATAAACTTCGGAAAGTGAAATTTGCAGCTTCAGGTGTTTGAATCCCGAAGGGAATGACCGACCTTGTTCGGAATTCTACCCAGGGCGTTCTGCCTGGAAAGTGTGGGAGCCGGCCTGGGAGCGGTTACCCGAAATCTCCATAAGCTCGAAATGAACCACGGTAAAATGATGGCAGATCAGATGTAACACAGAAGGAGAACTACTCTGGTAGAAATGACTGATGGAAATTAGTTGATTTATAGATTTTCCCTATAAAAAAATTGAGATCGTAAACCACAAAAACGAATTGATTTTGCTTTTAAAAATGAACTTGGATATTTTTCTATTCGATGCTGAAGGTAATCATCAAATTTATCATCAATAGAAGAAATATTGCTTGGTAAAAATCTTGTTTCATCAACATCCCGAAATACTAATAATGGCAACGTTCGAGTTTGGACTCTACTAATGGTAATCTCAATGAAATATTGGAAAGAGCGAAGCATATTAACCCATACTGATACAACTTCTTCAAACATGAGACAAATCCTAAAATCCATCATTGATTATACAGGGTGTTTCAAAAAAAGGTGACTCCCTTCCTACGATAGGTAGAAAACTGAAAAATAATAGGGGTTTGCTCAGTAATAAATTTCTCTCTGTATTCAAGATACGAAAAACAAATTATACAGGGTGAACCACGACGAAATGCATCGATCGATATCTCAGAAACTGAATGTGGGAAAAATTTGAAATTTTGGGAACTTGCTAGATGTCTTGAGACCTATAAAGCTAAAATATTTTCATCTATTGGGCACTTCCGGTTATACCGGAAATAGACCCTAACTCGCTTATTTCAAATGGGATACCCTATATATTATTACATTTTTGGATTCTACTTAACATTCTAGGTAGATTTTATTTATCATGTTTTATCCCTAAGTCTGAGCGTTTTTGACATATTCAGGTTTTTATGTCAAAAATTACGATTGCAAGCCCTAACTTAATTATCAATTGTTCCTATAAGGAAGCCCTTTTTTCTTACTTCGGGTTAGATGTTCTGTTGAAAAGGACCTACTTCAATAGATTTTGTCTACTACTTCGACAAATAATCATACAGAGTGTTAAAAAAAAAAGATCTAGAATGAGATTGAGAAAACTGACAAAACTCGAATTTTTCAAATGGAAACCCCCCATTTTTATTATTTTGTAGCATTAATCATCAAAAATGAAGGTAACTTTATATGAAGTTATCTATACCTAAAAGTTTTCGAAATATTGCCAATTTAATATTTTTCTATGGCGGTTTTGCATGTAATGTGTAAACAATTAGATCTAGGATAGCCACGTTTATATTTGACATTTCAAGTAGCATTTGAATCAGCCTTAAAAAAAGTATTTAAGTAAATATTCAAATTAGTGTCCTTGAACTTCAAAACATTTTTCGCATCTCAGCAGTAATTGTTCATGGGTGGCTTTTCTTATTGATTGGGGGTTCAGGTCTTCAAATGCTGTCCTAACACGTCTCATGCAGTCTTCCATGGTGGTCACTGATGTTTTGTACACGTTATTTTTCACTGTTCCCCATACATAAAAATCGAGCACTGATAGGTCCGGGGAGCGAGGTGGCCAAAGATTTGGTCCATTGTTGGCTATCCATTGATCGTAAAATAAGTTTTCCAGATAATTATTGACCAAATGGGCATTATGTGGAGGTGCTCCATCATGTTGGTAAAAAAGTTTTCGAAGTTCAGCCAGGAGCAAGTTGACTATTTGAAGTCGACTATTTAGTCAACTTCAAAATTCCGCAAGATGTTGAGGTTTCGGTCTTCTATAAGTTGAAATATGTGTTTTATATTAGAACTATTCAAAAAGACCTAACTTGCCATTCAAGTTCCCTTGATAAAATTGTAAGCAAACAATGCCATCATTTCTTACTGCACAATAAACGTTAAATTGCCAGGATTCTTGAAAATTGTGTTCCCTAAATTGGTGTACATTTCTATCACTCCAATGATGGCAATTATGTCGATTAAAAACACCATTCTTTGTAAATTTGGCTTCGTCGGTCCAAATAATATTATCCAAAAAAGAAAAATCTTCTTGTGAACGAAGTAATATGAATTCATAGAATTCTATTCTTCTTGGAAAATCAGTTTCATTCAAATGCTGCACTAATGAAATTGCATAGGGATGATATTTGTGTTTATGTAAAATTCTTAGAACTGAGGATTGAGATAATCCTGATTCTAATGCTACTTGCCTTGAAGATTTTGTTGGATATGCTTCAAAATATCCCAAAATTGCTATTTCAATATTTTCATTGTCAACAACTGGTTTCTTTTCGTTTTTGCCTTTACGGATCCTAAATTCTTGAAGTTTTTCATAATTCGTTTAACAGTATTTGGTGATGGTTTTTGTTTATGAGGATGTCGGGTAGCAAATGTATCACAGGTTCTTGAAATAACTTTTTCACATTGTCCATAAATAATAAATAAGTTTAAATAATCCACGTTTGTATAATTTAACCG
Source organism: Micraspis discolor (assembly GCA_030674115.1). Taxonomy (NCBI): domain Eukaryota; kingdom Metazoa; phylum Arthropoda; class Insecta; order Coleoptera; family Coccinellidae; genus Micraspis; species Micraspis discolor. The sequence goes on along the minus strand of JARTUT010000253.1, from coordinate 17,735 downwards.
GGTTGGCATTACGATGATTTGAAATGTCAAATATAAACGTGGCTATCCTAGATCTAATTGTTTACACATTAAATGCAAAACCGCCATAGAAAAATATTAAATTGGCAATATTTCGAAAACTTCAAATTTTAGGTATAGATAACCTCATACAAAGTTACCTTCATTTTTGATGATTTATGCTACAAAATAATAAAAATGGGGGGTTTCCATTTAAAAAATCGAGTTTTGTCAGTTTTCTCAATCTCATTCCAGATCTTATTTTTGAACACTCTGTATGATTATTTGTCCAAGTATTAGACAAAATCTATTGAAGTAGGTCCTTTTCAACAAGACATCTAACCCAAATTAAATAAAAAGGGCTTCTTTATAGGAACAATTGATAATTAAATTAGGGCTTGCAATCATAATTTTTGACATAAAAACCTGGATATGTCAAAAACGCTCAGATTTAGGGATAGAACATGATACATGAGATCTGCCTAGAATGTTAAGTAGAATCCAAAAATGTAATAATATATAGGGTATCCCATTTAAAATAAGCGACTTAGGGATTATTTTTGGTATAACCGGAAGTGCCCAATAGATGAAAATATTTCAGCTCTATAGGTCCCAAGACATCTGGCAAGTTCTCAAAATTTCAAATTTTTCTTACATTCTGTTTCGGAGATATCGATCGATGCAGTTCGTCGTGGTTCACCCTGTATATACCCCGAATGGCACCATCCTAAACCGATTAAGCTTCCAAAGAGGTCTGCAGCAGGACGTAAGTTACGACAATCATTCCATGTTAAAAGTGTAACCTGTGCAAATATACGATTATTAATACGAACAAATACAGTCCAATTATTCAACACATCAACCCATCGAAACGACACACAAACAGAGCTCCACCGCACTTTGATAGAAGGTGTCGTAAGTGGTTGAGTAACCATTTTCCGAATCGGATGGATTGGTAGAGGTGCAGAAGCTCCGATTCATTTGCCTCCACGGTCATGTGATTTTAATCATTTTCTTTTTCTTCTGTATTATTTCTAGTTTTTTGAGGTGGGTATCAAACCAGCCACTTCATGTCAAAATGGCATATTGTAGTCGGGATTGCACCACTGAATGGTATATCATTTTGTGGTGAGCCATTCCCAGAATGGATCTCAAGTATTTGAACTTATACAACATATATCTGAGTGTTTCCGATACTTTATTAACATGTAAATCCCACCTCAGATGACGATCCACTGTAATACCCAAATACATAATATGGTTTGCTCTCTCTCTATGCTATTGGTTTCTCCATAGTTGTTCACTGTAAGTTCATCGTAATCCGGCAATTGGTTTCCATAACTTGCAAACGGAACAAAATGAGTCTTTTCGAAGTTGATCGTCAATGATTTATGATCTAAGCAATCTTCACTCTTCGACATCTGATTCTCCGCCTTTGTTTTAAGAGTGCCCCAGTCATCAGCCGTAAACAACATGGCTGTATCATCGGTGAAGCAAAATATGGAACCCTCATACTACAAGGTCAGCAGACCATTTATATACAAGGAAAACATAAAGGGTCCCAATACCGTACCTGTGGTATACCATGTTATTTCTGCTTCGGTGCTTAAGATGTCATTCACTTTTACAGTTTGTCTGCGCCCACACAGGTAGCTTCCAAAAGGGTTCAGTGGGTCACCTCTTATACCCATGCTGCCTAGGACCTCCCGCAAATGTGCATGGTCGACAGTATCAAAGGCCTGGACCAGGTCCAAGAATACGCATTTTGCTGGTTTTTTGTAATCAATATGATAGTATATTTCACTTGTGAAACCAGCTATCGCCTCGTTTGTGGAAAAACCCTGTCTGAATTCATATATAATACCTTTCATTATTCAAGGACTTTGAGGAGTAGCCATGATTTACACCAGGGATTCATCAAGTCAAGTAGCTTGATTTTCTTAGGAAGAACTTGACTTGAAAGTCAAGCTTGTAACGAATACATACTTGACTCTTGACCTGACTTGATTTGAGACATTTATTACTTGACTTGATATCAAGCTACTATGTATTACTTTATCATGATACGTACGAGTCGTGCTACGTATATTTCTGCAAGTTCATGCGTGTTTAGACAAATTTAGGGGGTTTCCCGAGGTCCGTGCTGAATGAAGAGGTCGCGCAGTCTTCTTAATTTTATCTAGGTGAATAGAGAGGTATTTTTGTCCAAGTGTGTGAGTCGTTACGTCAAATAATTGCGTGTTCCAACCTGTGCAAAAAATGAGTAATTCATCGGAAATAATGGAATTAGAAATCAGCGGGTCAGAATATGTGTTTGAGGAAAATACTCAATCCGGAGATCGTGATCTTATACAAGAGCCAGCACACAAAAAATCTAAGAGCAATGGAAAGAAAAAAATCACAGATTATTTCACAGTTGAACAAGATCCGAAGAGTTCGAAAAAGACGCAAGGGACATGCACGCTTTGCACAACGAAACCCACTGTACTAAAAATGAAAAATTGTGGAACATCTGCATTAAAAAGGCATTTGCAATCCAAGCATACAAATCTATGAACAAGTATTTGGGATAATAGAACATTCGACTTCTCATGCAAATTCCTCTGAAAGCACTAATGCTAATAAGGAGAGTACAATTTTAAGCTGGCTTAGTAGTATTGGCAGTAATACAAATGAAAGAGTAAGTAACTGTTAGATGTATAATTTTTGTAAATGGAATGACGTGTATATTTTGAGATATTCTGAAATAAAATTTAATATAATGTACTATATCCCTATTCCTAAAATTAAGAAAAAGTACTATGAAATTTGCATTATTTTGTGAAGTCTGTCTTTTTATAATCAGATGTTAATTAAAATTGTTCTACATTTTCAGGATTTCCAAGAAGAAAAGTTTCAGAAGCTACTTGTGGAATATATGGTGAAATAGTACCTAACCTTCAATTTTTTAGAGGACGAAATAAGGTTACAAGTTTATAGATACTTAAATCCTAAAAAAATTTTGCCTGGTAGAAATAAAATGAATTCTTTGGCAATGAAAATGTTTGGGTCAACACAGGATTCCCTCAAAGATTTACTAAACAAAAACAAATCCAAAATCTCATTTACCATAGATGGTTGGTCCTCTTTTAGTATGAAAGAGTACTATGGAATCACTGCTCATTTTATTGATGATAATTGGAGACTACATGCCATCCTTTTGGATTTTGTTTCGGCGCAGGGACAACATACTGGCAGATGGATAGCAAAGCTATTTGTCATACATTGGAATTCTACGATTTAACTAATTCTGTGCAAGGAATTACGACCGACAATGCAAACAGCAATTTAACATTTATGAATGAGCTGACAGATTTCATTTCCGACATTGACCCTAAAAATGGTCATTTCGTATGTTTTGCTCACATTTTAAATTTGGGGGCAAGAGATTTTATAAAAATACTTGATTTGAATTCTGAGTTTCAGATGATACTCTCTCGGATGTAGACAGTGGTGAAATATCTGAAGATGTAAATTCGCTATCGCCAATAAAAAATATTCATTGCCTCGGCAAGAAGTTAAAAAATTCTGAAAATCTCCGTAAAGATTTCGAAAAATTTTGCATTACTATGAATTTAAATATGGCTTTGCCAAAATTAGATGTCATAACAAGATGGAATTCAACTTTGGATATGCTGTGGTGGGGCCTCAATATGAAAAAGTCGTTAAACATTCTTTGTGATAATACAGAAAATATGAAAACTTTGAAGCCAACAGACACGGAGTGGTCGATCATAGATCGAGTTTGTAAATATCTGAACAGTTTCAAGACGCTTTCCAAAACATTAGAAGGTGAAGCATATTGCACACTTCCGATGGTGACAATTGGTATAAATATGCTCCTGGATAAGTTAGAACAATGGGCTATTCAACTCGACAATAATTCTAGTAGAGATGAGACTGATGAAAAATTCATCTATAGTATTCAAGCGGCTAAAGATAGAATTATCAAACATTACCAAAGAACCAACAGGAGGTACTGTGTTGTTTTAGTCTTAGATCCCCGGCATAAAGTGGAAACATTCTTCAATACAAGTTGGGGAAAAGACTTGGAGAAGGAAGCAGTTAGACACTTTGAAACAATTTTTGAAACAAAATATTTTCAGCCAGATCTACAGAGCACAACAGCATCATCTTTATCTTCATCTTCAAATGATGAGTTCGACGTCGATCTCCTAAGCTTATTTTAGAAATCTCCAATGAATCGAGCAAATGAATTGGCTTGGCGTTACGAAATAGACAAATTCCTTTCGGAACCACGTGCTGACAGTTCTGAAGATATTTTAGAATGGTGGAAGAGGCACGAAAACGTTTTTCCAAACTTGGCCATAATGGCCAAAGATTTTTTATATCAATGCCAGCATCTTCAGCTCCTGTTGAAAGGCAGTTTTCCAGAGCAGCACTGACAGTTACAAAAACTAGGAATAGATTAGGCGACAATTCCATAAGATGCCTTATGTGTCTTAGATCCTGGATGAAAAATGAGGTGGTCAAACAGTGCTTAGACAATTCTCATAATTAAGAAATTATTATTTTTATTTTTTTTTATGTATTATAGCGATAAAATTTGTGTTTCCATTTTGAAATAGTTAATATTTTTGATTCTCATATTCAAGTTTGAAAAATAAAAGTATTTTTTGCAAAGTTCATTCTCATTCCATAATTCATTGATGTGTAGACTGAAATAAAAATTTCTTATTAAAGATCAAGTAGTTTGGTAGAAGTAATTGGTTTTTCGAGTACTTGATAAGTTAATACTTGACTTGACTTAACATTGAAAAACTACTACTTGACTTGATTTCAAGTCAAGTCAAGTCAAGTAGCTTGAATATCAAGTCAAGCCGTGAATCTCTAATTTACACATTCACTTACCAAACTGATCAGTGTCTGGATTGCTGAATTATGGATTATATACAGATAAACATTTTATTCTCAATCATATTGTAGCAGTCTATTTTTAAGTATTCTTAGAAATTTCAACGTCTTAAAACAATTGGAAAAGCTCTCCACATAACATAAAGTCTGTTCGGTGTCGAGTTGCGGGGCCTGTTCGAGCTCAATAGGGACGGGAGGTTGCGTGGTCACTCTCTGAAGCTCCGAATGAAATTTTTACTTCGTTCCGCATGGCATTTTCTATCCAACCGCGTGTTTGACATTTGGAATGGTTTGCCAGAGATTGTTGTCGGTTCCAGCTCTGTGTACGCTTTTAAGAACTCCTACGACAGATGGCTGGAGATGCGATAGTGTTTTTTTCTTTTTTTATTTATATTCTAGGTGTTCTTCTTTATGGTTCTGATAAGGTCATGATATTACCACTGTTTTTTTTTTCTTTTTTTTTATGAAATAACCGTTCTTATGTTTTCGAATTCAAATTTGTTTATTTAGTTTGTGAGTTTATAGGCTATGCCTCAACTTTTTTGTATAATAATAATAATAAGTGCATCACTTCATCACAGATCATTTTGTCATTAAAAAACAATTCACTTATTATGTCCAATTAGAAATTTCTCCTTTGCTTCAGTTGACAAAAAAAACTCTTCAGAATTCCCAATTATTTCCCCGTATATACCTAATTTGAATATCTACAACGGTATCAGTCATTAAATCATTCGAATCATCAAACTCAGGTATGTAACTAACTTAATCGACGAAATGAGCATATACAGAGAGTCAACTTAATATACATCGTATAACAACCGCATCAACTAAGATCCCAAATGACACATTTGGTGAGAATCAAAACCTCACGACCACCACCACTTTCATATTATGCTGATGAGAATCGAATGAGGTACTTCATTATCCGTCATTAAAGAAGAATGTACTTATTTGTGTCTCTCGTTCATCTCCTGAAATCGATCTGGTCTAAAAACGCATTCCCAAATATTTAACTTGCGTGTTCCGACTTACTTAACTGCGAAGAGACAAGTTCATATGAATAATTTTCGAGATATGATGGCTCATCTGAATGTATAATCATACTGTATAATATCGGCTAACTGCCGATAGTGGTAGATTCTTTCTCACGTTGGTGGAATTTTAAAAATGGAAATTGTGGCGCGCGATTTTCAGACAGGGGTTCTCATGGGAAATATCGGTTGGAAAAATTTCGATATCGTGCAGAATGTTCAGGTTATTGATGATATTCCGAGAAGAAGAGGTGTGTGCATGTCGACGAAGATCTAGATTTGGCTGAAATCGATATTCAAATAAATATAAAGCAAACTGCGGTATGATTCATTTTTAAGTATTACGTCATATAAGGTTAAGACAACAGAAATAAATTTAAATAGATAGGTGACGTGTGAATTTTTAAAAGCATCATTGTTACGCCACATTTTTCGTCGAAAACAAAATTACAAACAATATGAATAGAATTTATTCGAACTAACAGATAACTCTGTCGAATTAGTACTGATTTTTTTTCAACCATTCCGAAGTTAAACCACAGCATCGACGATAATGATTCCTCACTTGAACCAAAATTCCATCAAGAAATGTAAATCGAGGCTGCACCAATGAAATCACTTTTCGTGATCACTTACTTAAAAATCACCAATGGGTTTCACCTTGAAAATAAACAGAAAACGAATTCTTATCTTAACCCACAGATACTTTATTTGGATAAAGGATTATTTTTATATTTGTAAGGCATAAAGATACATAAAAGTACGGTTTTATTCATAAGAAGTAAAACTAAACTATTTGATTGAAGATGAATTGAATTTTGTTCCTAGAAGTTCAGTGAATTGAAAATTCATTTCCTTGCACCTTCAATATCCATTCATATTTTATAAATTGAATCGCTTTATACAAGAAGATTTTAACAGGATTTTTGTTTTTAATTCTAGGTGATTTCAACACTATTCAATTAAATTATTGAAACTCCTATTCTTATGGATTAGGACAGACTGGTATCATATGCGATTGAAATTCTGATGAAAATGGATAATTGTTTTCTTCATATGAGTAAAATGAAGTGACTAAATACTTTCCTTTCTCAACATATACTTTAGCCCCGTTAGAATCAACCAATATCCTCCAGTATTTTAAGCAAAATAATTCAGGGTGGCAATTTGAAAACGAAGCAGACGAGATTACTGACGAAATAAGTTTTCTCGATAGAAATGCTCGGACAGGACGATTTCTGTTTCGAGGGGGACAACTAAAGTTGTAGGTTACGGACGCATGGCGCTTCAACCCTCGCTGCTGCAACCCCCACCCCCAATTTTTGACTAGGGAAGATAGGGCGAGTTTTACCTCAATTCAAAGATATTTTTATTCTGATTTCAGCACAGTAATTGTTTCTTCGTTTTATGCATTAGTTCTCGAAATATTTGTGCGTTAGTTGATTTTATCACTGAAATTAATTTTTTGCGAATAATTGACATTTTGTGCTTCCGAAACACCAAAATTTCCGTACTTGTATTTGAAATTGCAAAACATCTATCATTGGGCAAATGTTCCACTAGCTGTTTTATTCACTGAAGTCATTCTCCAACTGTACGGTATCAGAACGATTTGAAGTATTGATCTAAGAAATAAGACTTTTCGAAGTAAAGTAATGAATTTATCAAAAACTCACATCAATTAATTAAATATTCGAATTGTTCACCATTAGCTTCCATACAATGAAATAAGTTTTGCTCGAAACGAAATGGCGCACATTTTGCAGCATTTCTGGAGTGATTTGACGACATTCGTTCACTATACGTCTTCTTAAATCTTCTATGGAATCGGGCTGTGTAGAGTAAATTTTACTATTCAAGAGTCCCTAAAGAAAGAAATCTAGTGGTGACAGATCTGGCTGGCCATTCAGTGGGACCACCCCTTCTTCCAATCCACCGATTTGGAAATCTTTGATCCAGATATTCTCGAACTGGTAAGGCGTAGTGTGGAGGAGCTCCATCCTGCTGAAACAATCTGATCTTCCACATAATTTCCAGCATTGTTTTCAATAATTTCCGTCAAAATTGGATCAATGTATTTTTCCAATAAGTTCATGGTTGTTTTGAAGCTCAAAATGTCGATTTTTCACAAAAAAAAAAACACTACAAGTGCCATGAAAACACCACTTCATTTTCAAATACTTAGTTAAGAATATTTCGAGACCTAATGCATAAAATAGAAAAACAATTACTGTGCTGAAATCAGTATAAAAATACATTCCAAATGAAGTATCACTCACCTCATCTTCCCTATTCAAAATTTGGGGGTGAGGGTTGTAGTAGCAAGGGTTGAAGCGCTATGCGTCCGTAACCTTCATCTTAAGTTGTCCCCGTCAAAACAGAAAGCGACCTGTCCGAGTATTTCTATCGAAAAAATTTATTTCGTCTGTAATCTCGTCTGTTTCGTATACAAATGGCCACCCTGTATTTCGAGAACGAATGCATAAAATGAAAAAACCATTACTGTACTGAAATCAGTATAAAAATACCTTTCAAATGAGGTATCACTCCTCCCAACTTTCCTATTCAAAATTTGAGGTTAGGGCTATAGTAGCAAGGGTTGAAGCGCTATACGTCCGTAACCAACATCTTAAGTTGTCCCCTTCGAAACAGAAATCGACCTGTGCGAGCATTTCTATCGCAAAAATTTATTTCGTCTGTAATCTCGTCTGTTTCGTTTTCGAATGGCCACCCTGTATTTCTCTATACTAACTAAATTCCACATAGGAGTACAATTTTTATATAAAAAACTCTTACACAACATCACTCCTCCATTTTTGAAATTCGTTCTGGAAAAATAAGTCACTGTGTTCCACCCTTCCAGTTTGTAAACTGACGACTCCATCTCATTAAGCCAGTGCTCACTCATACACAAAATGTCACAATTATTAAGTACAATAGATTCTATATTGTTTGATTTATTTCGAACACCCTGAGTGTTGAAATGCACGACACTTAATTTTTCACTCCTTTTCGTTAGGGCTAAGTCTTTACGTTGTCGAGTCTCTGACGTTTCTGAAAAAACCTAGGGACATGTATACCCTTTTGCCAAATGGTAGGTTCCATAGCATTTTCCAGGTTAACTAGATCAATCATTATCTTGAACGAACTGTAGTAATCTGGATATTTAGATAACAGTTTTTCACACTTCACCTCTGGAAAATCGCCATGTAGATAATTTGTGATATCATCTATTGTTGTTTCTGGAGAAAACCGAGACACATAATTAAGCTTTTATTTGTCTTCACTTTTCTTCTCTTTCGCTGTTTTTGTTGCCTCCATTCAGATTCCACATTCTGTTGTTGACGATCTATAAATGTCGAGGGTGAACCACGACTGTTACCATACAACGTAGAAATTAATTCACTTTTCTGCTTATTCGAACAACAGTTCGACATTTAGCAAGTTGCTGGTGACTTCCAGGAGCTAAATTTCTTTACACTGCTTGATGTTGTGCTTGTGAAGTTGAATTTTTTCTTTATGACGATTTGTCTTCATCTTTGCTTGTTTGCAGTTTAACAGCATAACTTATTTCATTCATTGAGAATTGGGCTGTTTCCGTATCAAGGAGCTGAAGTTGTTGTTTCTCATTATCATTTTCGCCAGATGATTAATCGATTAATTGAACTGAATAGTCAGTTGCATTCAAATTAGTGAATTCCTCATTTAATAGATTAAGTTTTATTTTCGTTTCACGAATCGACATAACCTCCTCTGATATATTCTTAACTGTTGAAAGGATACTTTCCATGAATTTTTCAATTTTCCTGTCCAGTAATCCCTCAATTAATTCAACTGGATCAATTTCAGATCTCCGCACACAATCCTGACACCAATAAAACAAATCCCTCTCTTGAAGACTCATTGCTTTAATTTCCGTTGTCGAGAATTCCGGATTCTCGAGATCTGCATTGTTTATGAAAACATTTATCGCAAGTCGCCACATCTGTAACTGCGGACGACTAAGGCCAGTCCTACATTGGAAGCGGATTTGGTCTGGTCAGCCAACCCGACCCGATTTCATTCTCTTCAGAGTAGTCCAGACCAGATCGAACACTGCCTCCAATGTAGAAAGAAAGTACTTTTTCTTCGTTTTTGTTTCCTCCAGACCCAGCCAGATCCGTCCAGACCCTCCAGACTGTCTGATCTGGGAAATTCCGCTTCCAATGTAGGACCGGACTTACACTTATCACATTGCATCTGGAATGAAATCAATCGGTAATTGGCGATCTCAAAATTGAATTTCCTCGAGTATCTTTCACGAAAAAGGACCTCAGAAATCACCAATAAATTCACAACCACTACCTATCCAGCATACTGTGTTGACAGGCTCTTTCTAAAACCAAACTGTCTTGGAAAAATCATGCATCCATGCATCATGACTAGTATTCAGAAATATCAAAACTAAGTCAAATTCTATTATCTCCTAAGTTTGTGAACCAGGTTGAATCGGTGTACGAAATAAAGAAGTGAAAAAACTTTTATAAAGGTACAAAACAAATCTAGGAGACTGGGTTCGAAGTTTTTAAAACTCATATGAGCTTTATTTGAAGCATTCCCATGTTAGAATAGATATAATTTGATGAACCCTGAAAGTCTGAAGCTATAAAGAACCAGCTCTTCATAAAGACAAGTCTTCAATTTAACAAGTCCTGACAGAAAATTCATTACCTATTTCAACAGTCCACATGAAAATATACCGAAATACCTGTGTGTAATGGAAATCTTTTTCTCTATTTATTATGGAATATTACTCTGGATCAAATATTAAACAAGGTGCTAGACATCATTAATAATGAATACAGCCAATGGCAATTTAGATTTTGTGGTGAATATTAGACAAAAATTATTCAGTGATTAATTTCATCTATTGCGTTTAGTGGTGGAACCATGGACTGGAGAGATTTCCCCAACCGTTTGTAGAAATATTTCATAAAGACATAAAATATGGCAACATTGAACAAATCTGATTATTGAATCATTTCATCACAGAGTTGGATTGGGGAAAATCAGAAAATTTGGACAAATAATATAATAATATAAATAATAAAATATATAAATATAAAAATATAAAAAACTAGGTAAAAAAAAATTTCATAATCAAATCACGTCTGTAATATCCCATTTTGAAAGACAATTTCTTTTCTAATCGTCATTGATTGAATAACTTTTAATTCAAGAATGTAAATGTTTATAGCAATAGGATTATTTTTCATTATATAACCTCACATTCAGTAAGTAGACGAAAACAAAAATGTAATGATTAAGTTTATTAAGATCTTCCTTTATATTTGTATTCCAGAAGCCCTGATGAAGAGCTGAGTAAATGCTTGAAAGCTTGGCATAGAATCAAGAGTTCACTCTAACACTCCTACCTAGAAAATAATTAGTCGTTATACCCTTAAACAAAATATTTGAATATAAAAAATTTAAAGACTATTAACGTTGAAACTATATTTTATATTATACATATTTGTAATTTGGACTTGAATATATGACGTATTTTAAAAGACAAGTGCCTATTGGAAGAAATATATTCTAAATTGTTTTAGATGGAGTTGATAGGCTTATTTATGGTTGCATTTTAGATTATGGGAATTTGAGCTCCTAACCTCACGTCAGAGCTTTTCTAAATGAATATGCAATCGCTGAAACATATACAGTTGCTTCTGGATATGTACTTTGTTACATTGGCTAAATCAAGCAGAAAAGTTATGAGACATCAATAATGAGCCAAAGTGTCAAGTGTGAAAGAATTACTCACAATTCCAAAAAAAAATAATTAATTACAGTGTTTTGCGAATTCTGCGAACCCAATAATGATCCGATCAGTTTTTTGCGGAAATATCCCATCATCTTTCTCACTGAATAACTTGGGGTGTGAGAACAATGAACCTCCTGATGTTACCTAGCAGTCCAGCGAAATGATACTGAGTAATGAGATATCCATCTCGCAGCATCCAACACAAACAAGATTCAAGAGTTTTTGACGGATTAACAAGGATCATGACGTAGATACACGTGCCTTGTGAGTGGTTTTGTTGAGTCGTAATACACGCACGTGTGTTGTCCCTATCATTTCATTAGAATTAAAAAACACCATATGGGCCATTGGCGTAGAGATTAAGGAGCAATTTGCTGATGAATTAATGAACTCTCAGGTTGCTCAGAACTGTTCTGTCTGAAAATTTAATTATCTCTGCCAAAAAAGTGAACGGCTGGATTGTTATAAATGCAGGATACTCCAACAAAATATTAACAGCTGGATTTCCGTCTTTTAAATGGAAATATGGAAAATCAATCTGGCTCGTCAATTTTTTATTAGAGGGGAAACATTTTTTCAGCTCTTTACATACTTGTAACTAAAATCCCCTAACGGAGGTAAGCACAACCCCTTGGTTTGAATGAGAAAAAGGGGTGTTTCGATACCAACCTTTGTGATTAGTTCATTAAATGCTGTGTGCACCATTCAGTTCCATGCAACCATGTGGATTTGTTTTAAACATTCACGTATCTACGTTAGTAAATATTTCTGATGATTTGACGGTATCAATGATCATATATCGCAAACAATCTAGTAACTCAAGCTGTGTAGTGTAAATCCCTTTAAAAGGAATTTAACAATCTCTGTGACAATGAGTTGGTGCGCCATTTTGTTGAAAAATGATCACTTGATGTTCTTCTGCATTATCTAAAACTCGCACAAAGACCGGTGATATAAGCAGGAATGAAGAATAGGTGATAACGTTCCCATGAAAATCCACCAATACATTTAATTTTTGGGCCCGTTGACTATCCCCCTCTTATAATCCCAGATTTTCATCAAACCCAAGCCGGCAGTTTGTTAGCTTTACAATGTCGTTAAAGTAAAATAAACACTCGTCCAAAAACAGATTTAAAACATACAAATTCTATTTCGAAGATTCATTTCGCTCACCACTTCACAGAACTGGAGTCTGCATTTTCGATCATCCTCATTTAGTTCAGGGTCAAACTTGAGTATGTCCCTCCGGCCGTAAGAGATGAACCTGAGTTTTCATATTTTCAGAATAGGTTAACTGTGGAATTATATCGGTCAAGTTCTTTATTGAACCAAATCCGTTCAATTGGTCATGAATTTTGAGTTTCTGAAATTTGATTTTCTTTATCTCCTAGAATATCCATCGGATCAAATTGTAACTTGAAACCGAGCTTGAAACATATTTGAACTATGTTGGAGCGCTTAGGTTCGCGAAGTTCCTCCGAAATCGAACCGATAGAAAATTTTCAAAATATCTAAATATTCAAAATTAAAAAATTTTCATTACTTCATACACAATAAGATATCGGGCGTATTCGAACCAGAGCTGTGCCAAAGCATTGTGCTTAGTGCTCGTGAAAGCACTCTAAGCACTTTAGTGCTTCCGAGCACTGTGCTCGCGAGCACTTTTCAAAGGCTAGTGCTTAGTGCTTGTTTTTCGAGTACTCTCGCGAAAATCTTAGTGCTTAGTAATCCGCTAAGCACTAAGCCTTTCCGAATTCTTGAAGTAGTGTCAATATATGCAGGTACGGTATTTGATTTTTTTATGTGCGCAAAGATAATATGATCGTTTTGAATTAATATTCAGTATTTCTTCAGTCACCCTTGATTTGACTTTATGGTTATGAAGGCCAGAAATTTTTTTCGTTTTTGCGCGCTTGTTACTAGTGGAACAGGCGGGCTATCGTTCTGTCCAAATGTCTGTAATTTCCGAATATCGAGCCGAAAGGAGATCCGAAGGAGATGACCTAAAGTTTTCATTTTTCACAATAGGTTGATCGTTCAAATATCTCGGTCAAGTTCGTTATTGGGCCAAATCCATCGTTAGTTATTAGCATTCAAAAATTTGATTTTCGCCTAGAATATTCATCTGATCAATTTATAATTTAGAAGGTGTTTTAATGATGTTGAATTAAATGGTTTTCCAAATTTCGAGATAATCGCCACTCTAAAAATTTATTAAAAATTCCCAAAAAAATCTTCTTTTATTAGAACTGATTCTTTATAAGATATTCGTCAGATATCTATGATGTTTCTATGGACGTTGTTGATTTCCTGAATATAATTAAATTTCATCAATCCTGATAATATATTATAATTTTATGGAACCGAAAGCGAATAGATTGGAAATTTTGAATTCTCATTCCTTGTTACTATAAGCCTTCGTGTCTCATCACAAAAAAGGGATCCAAAATAGGAACATTTCTATAAACAATCTGATTACCAGCTACATTTGATTTCATAACGATTTCTGGACGAAATTATATGGTATTCATCAAAATGTGTTTTGTGCATTGTAGGTCAAATGCTTATTTTTCAATAATTTATGTTTCCATTGATGACACTTCATGAGTCTGAAGTTGTTTAAGGGCTAAATTGTGTTCGTATAAATGCATGTTTATATCGTATCACTTATAGAACAAACGCTTATATGCTCCATCCAAATATTGACAAGAATAATTGTGTAAAATGTTTGTAGCTCATAGTTCACATTAGTCTTTCAAAACTACAAGTATTATACAAGGTGATTCATTGGTAAATGAACAAAAGCTAAAGGTAGTTAGAGGACACCGAGCTGAGTCAGAATAGCACTTACTTTTAGGGTCTATCTCTCTTCATATTCAAGGTCAGACTGTTTTATTGATTTTGTCATCTTTTTCAAATTACCCATAACTTTCGAACCACCTTAAATATTTTCATTATGTTTGGTACGTTTATTCTCTTCAACAACTTCTTCACACCGATATTAGGAATAAATTTTCTTTCAGGACCGGCTTGGGAAAAATTCAACCTTGAAAAACACCTTCTATATCAAAATTCCTTGAATTTCATAGGATATTCGAAGAAAGGATGAAAAACTAAAAGGAGCAAGGTATTTTTCATTCTTGCGCATGAGATTTTAGCACACAATAAATTAAGTAAAACCTGAATAGTCATACAACACTAACCAGAATTTTAAAAATCTCAATTTTATGATCCTTAACTTTCGAATCCGCCCTATATATTCTCATGATATTCGGTACGTTTATTCTTGTCATCAACTTCTTCATTCGGACATAGTAGTTGAATATCAGGTCCCGCCTAGTAAAAATGGGTAAATTGAACTCAATAAAAAAAACAACCTGTATATTAAATTTTTTTTGGATGTGATAGAATATTTGGGAAGAAAATAACATGCTGAAGACAGCAAGGTGTTTTTTCGTACTTGGGCATGCGATTTTAGCACACAGTAAACCTTGTCAAACCTGAATATTCAGACAACATGGAAACTAAAATTTCAGAAAACTCAATTTTATGCAGTGATTATTTCTTATCCGATTGAACTTTTCGGGTCATTTTTAGAGTGTTTCGTTCTCAGGGCTCATTTTATCGTTTATTTTTTATTTAGATATTTGTTTGATAAATTTCATCTTATCGTTTTCACTGGTGAAAAGAAATCGAAATCATAAAAGATTTCTTAAACTATAGACCTTTGAATTGCATTGTGTTTCGAAAGTATGACCTAAAAATTCCATTGAATCGAAAAAATTAATGAGTACTGAAAAAATTGAGATTTCCTGAAATTTTGGTTTCTGTGTTGCCTGAATATTCAGGTTTGACTAGATATATTATGTGCTAAAATCACATGCGCCAGTACCAGAAATACCTTGCAGCCTTCAGTATTTAATTTTTTTCTAAATATCCTTTCAAATTTTCAAGTCTGAGGAAAGACTTTAGAACAAGCGCGTAAAAGCTCCTGATCTCACGTCATTGCTTTCCACATTTTTTCAGTAATGTGTTCTCGCTTATAAAATAATTGGTCCTCGATTATTAATTCAACTTTATGCAATGATTAGGAACAGCCATTCAGATTCAGATCGACGAATAAGATTAACTAGTACCAGAATGTAAATTGAATGCATGCGTTTCACAAAACAAATAAAATGGCTTTTGAGTTTTTCCCAGTCTCGAAATCATAATTTTAGATATGTCGATGAAGCTAAAGAGTTCTCATTTCAATCAAACAACATTACATAAAATAGTTCCCACTAAAGTGCTTAGTGCTTAGTGCTCGAAATATTCAATTACTTTTGCAAAAGTGCTCGGTAATCCGGAGCCTTCTGTCGAAAGCGGTGCTTAGAACTCGAGACTCGAAGCCTTGTTTTTCGAGTGCTTAGGGCTTAGTGCTCGAAGCACTTTTTTTCGGTGCTTAGCACAGCTCTGATTCGAACAAGAATTTGAGCATGTATGGAGGTTATTGTTATCTTACATATCCTCAAATTTCACTTCCTCCTGAATATGTCATCCTATACTCAAGAGAAATCTAGAAGCATCCGTCAGAAATTTCAATGCTCGATGCTCCCATATCTACGTATTCGATTGAAATCCGTATGACTTTCAGTGGGGGCAATTATTATGTTGAAATAATGTGCGTTATAAAATTTAGAAAACCACTGAAGTGATTTGAGCTTGGAATAGAATGTAAGGAAAACTATGATTATTTATTTTCAAACCTCCTGATCTCACGTCAGTGCTTTTCTGAATTTTCATATACTCAAGAGTAATAAGATAGATAGATATGAGTTTATTCAACATAATATATTATACAATATGTAATATGCAGTAAACTCTGAGAAAAAAACTGTGAGCTATATAGAAATATCAAACAGTCAGTCAGTAATTTCAATGCTCGATGCTTTCACAGATATTTACTCCATTGACATCGGTCGGGCTTATTAATGCAGTTTCAGTTGTGGAAAAATTAATCGAAATGGTTCCTTTATAGTGAAATAATATACATACGTTGTTAAAATTTAGAGAAACACTGACGTGGGTTTTAAGGAGAACGGTATTTAAGCTTAGAACAAAACTTAAGGAAAACTATGAGTAGTTATTTTTAATTTCTTAATTTTAGCAAATTTGGTTTGCAATAAATTTATCGTCTCATAGGTTGAGTTCTGTGACAAGTCTTGTTGAAACCACATGTCAGTGATATCCATGTCATTAATGATCGGCCGAAACTGAGTTGTTAACATCTCGCGATATCAGGGCCGGATTAACCTCAAGGCAAAAAGGGCAATTGCCCAGGGCGAATTGAGAATTGAGTTCGAATTCATCAAGTTACTAACTACATACGGAAATCACTGAAATCGAGAAAAGCGATTCCAAACGATAGAAACATAGGTTTCGTTCCTTCGACCGATATCAGTCGTCATTTACTTGCGCCTGCCCTTCGCATTTCGCATCGCATCCAAACGAACCGTCGGTCGCCCCCCCGCCGCTTCTTCGATGTCCGTGCTTCTACGCATTCTCGGGTGACTAGTCATCACAGGTGAATACAAAACGCACGCCTCGAAAACGAATTGTTGTGTGTTGTGTGGAAAAAAACGCTTTTGTAGTTTTGTGAATGCCGGTCATGTAAATTTATTTTATTGTTTCATTTCGTTGGAGGGCGTTTATTGTGTAAAGCCGATGCGATTGCCGATTGTAAAAAAGATATAAGTAAATAAAATATGAGTGCTATAAAACCAAGTGGAGCACATAGACGCAAAGCTCTGAAAGAGAAGCAAGTTAAGAGTGAAAAATTCCTCAAACAAATTCCTACATTGGACAATTTTTTCGCTAAAAAGATAAAACCTCTGCTCGTCGAATTCACAGAATGATTTTTTGGATGATGGAGGTGAGTTTCACATTCACATTTTTATCGATATGTATATCCATACTTAACTAGTAGAAAACGTTTAGGATTGAAT